>JAQZBX010044282.1:0-21413 GCA_029593785.1 Cabassous unicinctus
ACCCCGGAGCTCCTCCATCCGCACCAAGGCACCAGGGAAGGGCTCGCTGCACCCCAGCGCCACCTTGGCGCCCCCGCGTGCTGGTTCTGGCTCAGCTTATGACCAGCTCGGCCACAGCTGCCTCAGGTGTGGGCATCGGTCGCCACGTTCCTCCTTTGGAATCTCATTGAAATGAAAACAAGGAAAAAAGGTACTTGGTTGGACTGCCCACCTGTCAGCTCTTAGTTTGGCTTCATGGGGATATGACTTACAGATGAGAACTTGCCCCCATAGGAAAATCCTACCAAAAATAGTGCTAAATAAGGGAAATGGGGAAAATTCATAACTTAACATGGGACTAGGAAAACGAGAGCAAAGCCTCTACTTTTTAAAATATTTTCAACAAGTGTACATTTGGGATCTGTGTCACCAGGATGCATAGATGCTGGGGACAGGTAGTGACAATGGACGGTAAGGCACCGCCACCTCGGCTGCCAGATCTTCTAAATTCAAGCAGAAGAGACAGACCACAAAGCATACACTAAACCAATTGCTAACCTTATGCAATTATGCAAATGGGCACAGATTCTCCGGAACACGCGATTGTGTGTGCATCTTTTTCCTGCCAGAAACCAAGATCAGTTACAGGCCAGTGCCGAGGCCTTGTGGAGCCCAGATGACTCTGCCTATTTTCCTTCCTGCTTTAAGAAGGCCCATCTCAGTGCAGTGACATATTCAAAAGAAATAAACTTGGCTCCAAATGCTTTGAAGTGTAAAGCCAACATTGAGCGAAAGCTTTCCCAAGGGCCGGGAAGAGAAGTGACACGGTGTGATGCAAAGCAAGGCTCCCGCCAAGTTAGCGCTGCTGCTCATCTCCCCAGGGCCCCCTCCCAGCGGCCTCTCCCGTGCAGCCGCGTCCCTTCCTGCGCTCCCGACCTCTCTCAACTCCTGGAACGGCGCTTAGTCCGCGCCGCACTGGCCGCGAGGCGTCTCGAGACTTTGAGCATCTCACGGGGAAGCGACGGCATTTGGAGCTAAGAACACGTCTCTGAACACCCCCAGTGCTTCTGAAGGGAGCACGGTGCCGCGGTGACAGGCTTCCGGGCTCCTAGGACGGGGTGATGCACGTGGGCTGACCTCCTTCTCGGGAGCACCTAGCGAGAAACAGCCCCTAGTGGGTGGCGATGTGCCAGCAGCTTCCTTCTTTGTCCGAGCGCACTGAGACAGTCTGGCTCAAGCAGGCCCATGTCATGGCACCCGCCCACCCGCAGGTGTCTCTGGGGCCCCTCATCTACAAGGTCCTTCCCCTCCGGCACGGGAGGGGGTGCCTAGATGATGGCCGTGAGCCAGACCTCTGGCCATTGGCACACGATGCCCGCTAGAGCAGCTGCCCTGCTCCGCCTCTTCTCTGCGTGAGTCAGGTTGTTTCTGTGGGATCCTGAGTGAGTCGGGCTCTGGCTGGCGACCCCGACACCTGCAAGGCAGAAGGTGGCTTGGCCCCCAGGACTGCTGCTCCTGGAGGCAGACACTGGTGGGCTTTGTGCCACCCTCCACCCCGTGAGACCCCTCCCCAGCAGTGTAATGGATGTCCCTCTTCCTGAAGGACAGTTTGGCACAGCAAGCAGGGGCAGACATTCGTCATTTTGACAAACAAAGAATTGGAGCGAGGAACAAATATATTAAACACCCAGGATAATTTGGTTATTGTAAATAAGCAATATGTTTTGTTCTGGGTGCTATAAAAATGTTCATGGACTTTGACCCGGCATTTCTACTTCTAGGACAATATTTAATTGGGGTTATTTCAAGGGTGTACAGTGAAAGTTAATGCAAATGGCCAGCAGTTAGAAAATGGTTAAGTAAATGATTTTACATCTATAGGGAGGGAAATTATACAGTCATTAAAGTTATTCTTCACAGTTTTTAGTAATATAGAAAATGTTTATTATAGTAAATGAAAAAAGATACGGAGGGGCGGATGTGGCTCAAATGGTTGGGCGTCCGTCTCCCATATGGAGGGACCTGGGTTCGATCCCTGGGACCTCCTGGTAAAATGAAAAAAAAAAAAGATACAAAACTAGAAATGCAGTTTGATCTCAGCTGTGTTAAAAACCCTCAGAGCTGGTGGCTGTGGGCTCAGGCAGTGGAAGGGGTGGCTGAGGAAACAGTCCCCAGAAGCTCTGCTGAATCCAATAGGGGATAGAGGAAGACAAGCCAGTCTCAGAGGGAACAGGGTGGGAGTCGCTTAGACATCAGAGTTGGAGAGATGGCGTGTGAAGCTACCTGGTATGTCATTAGGAACTCAGGTCAAGAACCGAGAAGAAGCAACGAGACAGAACATGGAGTTGGGGGCGTTAGTGAGGAAAAGATGGAAGACAGAGCCACAGGGGCAGGCGAGACTTCTGGAAGATGTCATGGGAGGAAGGCCAAGAGCAGAATTCTTGGGAAGACATTGGAGGAGAAGTGCAGGGGCGAGCTTGGGAAGAACTGGCTAGGAAAGTAGGAGGTGAGCAGGAGAATGTGGTCATGGAAGCCAAGGAAGGAAGGTGGGCGAAGAAAAGCCCGGCAACGGTGCCAGATTCCTCCCACAGGGTGAGATGCAGGAGGGAGCCGTCCACTGGCTTCAACACCAAGGTGGGCGGCTCTGCGGCTGTCAGCCTGAAGCTGTCGAGGGGAGAGCGGGCGGTGAAGACGTGAAGGTGGGAAGAGGACGATTTTCCGTGCTGCCTGACTCTGAGAGAAAGGAGCAACGTGGCTTGAGCCAGGCCACCAGCACTGGAAGACTCAGGCGCGTGTAGGGAGGACAAGCTGGGAATGTGCAGCCAGAGCTTCTCTGGGGAGATTTCCAGCCACCAGAGAAGTAAGACCCGGAGAGGAGGCTGCAGCTCTCATCAGTGCCTACTCAGACGGGAAGCTCTGGCTTTCCAGGTGTGAACTCAACAGCACACCACAGGTAACTGGAATGTGCCGTAGACACAGTTACTTAAATAACATTGCACGGGATAGAATGTACCATGCCTTCTGTTCTCTAGGGCTGCAAACCACGCGTGTGAAGTCTCACGCATTATCATCCTGATGCGCCGCGTCCGCTCACAGCCCCACTGGGAGAATATTTAAAGTCCCTGCTTGCTTGACACGAAGTGTTCACATCAATGAAGACAACAAACAACTCATGAAACATCACACCACACCAGCCCATCGATGACAAGCTGTTTAACAAGTACGGGCAGCTCAGACCGTACTCGTGATTAGCCACTACGTGAGACATGAGTGCTCTGAAGCATCACAGCTCAGATGCGAAGGAAGCTCCACAGAGGTTTCCACAAATTTAACAACAGTCCTAGAAATGCATACAGCACCGTCAGCGAGAAGTTGGGAAGCTGAAAGAAACTGTTCTAAACTATCAGTTAAAAGAAAGTTTTGATCTACCACGCTAGAGGAAAGAAAGATTAATTTTTTTCTACCTAGAAAACATGACAAGATTACAGGAAATGAAGAGCATTGAAGAGCATGTAGTAAAAAATGTAGTAAAAATATAAAGGTTTATAGAGGGTGGCAGGTAGTGAACACACATTTGGTATCATTTTGGGGGCTTGGTGATGTTCGTAGCATATGCCATGGTTTTTAGATTAGTAATTTTTTGCAATTTCTTTTGTCATTATAAACATGCATGTCTGTACCTAACTTATATTTGTAAGTTTATTATCTATCTCTTTTTCTCTTTTTTCCCTTGCAGCAGTGCCTGGCTAAGAAGGGACATAGTTTTTCCTGGCGGGTGAAATGAAAGGATGAGTGGTTCAAATAAATTGCTGTGCTCTTGGGCCCAGACCGGCCGGAGAAGGAAGTGAAGACAAGAACTGATTGATGATAAACCGAGAGCGAGATCCAGAACTGGGACCCAGGAGATCCGAAAGGTGTGGTGGGAGCCGGCCACGAGCGCTCTAAGGAAGGGATATTGTGGCGAGCGCGGGGCACGCTTCAGTTTAAAATTGCAGCCATGCCGCCTTTCTGAGATGACACGACGGGCAGGTGCAGTGGAGGAAGACGAGGCGCTCAAGCCAAGCGTGCAGACACTCAGCCTCAGCGTCCTGGGCACCCTGGAGGAGGCTGAAATTATGGCCAAGAAGGAGAACGTGGGCCAAATTCCAAGGTTTTCTAGGTGAATGGGAGAGGAAGGTGGAGCTTTCAACAAGAGAACATGAGAGTCAAAAGAGAAGCACAATTTGTGTTTTCCTTGTGGCTGTGATGTGAGGACAGACAGGGTAATCTGGAAGCCATGGGGAACGTTCTCTCGCCTTCTCTGAACTTGGAGTCACAGTCAAGGATCGCGGGAGTCCCTGATGCCCCCATCACATCCCCTTTGTCCTCTTCCAGTTTCAGCCCCATCGGGGGTGGACAGGGCCATGAGCATGCAGGTGCCATCATGGGGGCTACACGGCCACCCACCACAAGCACCCCCAGAGCACCTGTGCAGGGCGTCTAAGACTTTGGGTATGAAGCTGTGGATATTTGAGTCCTCAGCAGTTAAGGGAGAGCATGACAGTTCACCCCAGAAGTGCAGAGCTCAGTTTGCCACAGACATTCAACACCTACATGGGACCAGCATTAGAACTGACCCATTCATCAGTCAGGAGCCAAATCCAAGCTTGCCCAGACTGTCTGCTGACGCTGATGATGACACTGGATGTCAGGCCAGTGGATCTGCATCAGGGTAGCGTTGCTGTTTCCACACCACACTCCTTCTGTGTTTGAAAGTATGCCCTGAATTCTGCTTTCCAGCAAAGTAGGAGCACTTCATGTTAAACGGTAAATTCTCTCCCCTAAGAGTTTGTTTTTCATCTGCTCTATTGGGAATACTGCCTCTTTGCTCACTGATAATGAAAAGCGCCTCCCCCACCCCGCCCCAAGAACAGTCAGTGCTGTGACCCCTTTAGCGTCACAAATTCAATAGCGAGCCAGCTCCTTCCCCCGGCTGCACCCCACAGAGCTCGTCTGCAGTGCTGCCAGTAGGAGGGGCACGGTCCAATGGACACAGTGGGCCGCGGAGGAAATGATGATTGGGGCCTATGACAATACCTTTCAATTACTCATTCCTTGTTCTTGGATAATTCAGTCCAAAGATGTCCCTTTAAGCGCTGCCTGGGTGCCTAGCCTTGGCTCACCAGGCTCTGCCCGGATTTCTGCTTCTGATCCTCCTCGGAAGCAGAGTAGTAATGGACAATAGAAACTGGACAACAGAAACACACCACATCACAGCACAACACAGCACAATGCAACACAACACAACACATCACATCACAACACAACACAGCACAACACAACACTACACAGCACAATGCAACACAACATAACACAGCACATTACAACACAACACAGCATAACACAACACAATGCAACACAACACACAACACAGCACACTACACAGCACAATGCAACACAATACAGTTGCATTTGCATTGAAATAATGCAAGTCACATATATTATTTAAAAATTTTTTTTCAAGCAGTCATATTAAAAAACATAAAAAGAAACAGGTGAATTGATTTTAATAATATTTTATTTAACTCAATATATCTAAAATACTATCATTTCAACATGTAATCAATATAAAAATTGTTAATGAGATATTTCACTCCTTTTTTCATCTACCAAGTTTTTGAAATCTAACGTGCATTTAACACCTGCAACACGTCTCAGTTTGGCCCTGCCCCCTTTTAAGTGTCAGCAGCCACCCAGGTCGAGGCATCCCACATCCCAGTCCTCTGCTCAAACATTTGCAATGACTCTTTATGATGCCCTCGGCAGTTGGGCTTGTGGATGGAATCAGGCCGTCTTGGATCAAAGCCTGTCTCACCTTCTAATAAGTAGCTGGTCTTGGGAAAACTGTTTTATATACTTAATCTTTGGTTTCCTCATCTGTAATTACAATATAATATTTGTGTTTACTTCATGGGACAAATGTGACAGAGTGAGTTCAGATAAGAGCCCCCAAAGCCCATTGGCAAGTCCCCATGCTGCCCTGCTCGCTGTGCCCATCATCTGAATTCAACGCCCTCCTCTGCACCACATGCCACGCTCCACATTGTGCCCATCATCTGAACCCAATGCTGCCCTCCATGCCCAATGCTGCCCTCTGTGCCATGCCCAGTGCCTGCACCTGCCACCCTCCATTCTGTCCCATTGCCCATGCTGAATGCCATTCTCCTTGCCATGCCCATTGTCCGTGCCCAACACTGTCCTCCACACCACACGCATTGCCCCTGCCCAATGCCACACTCAATGCCATGCCCACAGTCTGTGCCCAATGCTACCCTCTGTGCCCAACACTGCCCTCTCCACCATGTCCATCAACTATACTGAAGGCCATCCTCCTTGCCATGGCCATTGTCCATGTCAACACTGCCCTCCATTCTGTGCCCATCACCCATGCCTTACACCATCCTGCATGCCCAACACTATCCTCTGAGCCATGCCCATTATCTTTGCCCAATACTGCCCTCTGTGTCATGCTCAATGTCCATGCCCAACACTCCCCTTGGCACTGTGCACATTATCCATGCCCTAGGCCATCCTCCATGCCCAATGCTGCCTCCTCACCATGGCCATTGTCCATGCCCAGCACTGCCCTCCATTCTGTGCCCATTACCCATGATTTACACCATCCTCCATGCCAAACCCTGCCCTCTGCATCATGCCCATCATCCATTCCCTATGCCATACTCCATGCCCAATGCTGCCTTCTGTGCCATGCCCATTTCAGTGCCCAACACTGCCCTCCACACCACGTCCACCATCAGTGCCCAATGCCACCCTTTTCACCCAATGCAATCCTTCATGCCATGCCCATTGCCCACGTTGAAGGTCATCTTCCTTGGCATGCCCATTGTTTGTGCCCAACGCCATCCTCCATGCCATGCCCATCATCCATGCCCAATACCACCCTTCACAACCAAAACCACCCTCTACACCGTGTCCATCATCTGTGTCCACTGGCACTCTGCAGCCCATGAGCATGCTGTATTCCCAGTGCTCCCTCCATGCCATGCCCATGGGCCATGTCATATGTCACTCTCCAGGCTGCATCCCACTCACATCTGGGAGTTCCCTGACTGTAGGCATCTAGGAGAGACCCACAGCAATGCCCCCACCCCTAAGCATCACGACATCCCTCTGCTTCTCCACTCCAACTGTCCTTCCCCACCCACTGGCCTCTTTGTTTTACACAAACGGTCATTTCCACCTTGGCCCTTGCCTACCACTGACCTTCCTTACACTAGATCCAATTACCACAATTTCGTGTACTAGCTCCTCTCTGAGGGACACCACTGTGTAACCAAACTGCTAAGAAGTTTCTCTCCTCTGAATTGCTCGACACTTGTTGACTGAACACCATCTTCTACTGCACTCTCATTTGCCTCATTCTCTATGTGTTTCAAAGTTAAACATCTATTATCTACAGGGGTGAAATGTTGGTGAGATTGATGCCTTTCCTAAGTTCCAAGGATTCTAGTGGATTTGATGTTGCTAAATGCTGCGTGATCACTGAATGCATGGCATACATGGTGTAATGAGTTGAATTGTGTTCCCCCAAATGATATGCTGAAATCCTAACCCCAAGTGCCTCAGAGAGTGACCTTACGTGGAAATAGAGTCATTTCAGATGGAATCAGAGAAGATGAGGTCATCCTGGAGCAGGGTGGGCTCCTCCTCCAATGTGAGTGGCATCTTTATAAGAAGGGGGAGGAGAGACAGGCAGAGAACAGAGGGCCACGGGCAGACAGAGGAGGGTGTGCAGTAATGCCACCTCAACTCAAGGAACACCAAAGAGAGAGGCCCAGAACAGACTCCCCTACAGCCTTCGGAGGGAGCGTGGCCCCATCGACACCTTGACTTGGGGCTTCTGGCCTCCGGAATTTCTGCTGTTTGAAGCCATTCAGTCTGTGGTGCTTTGCTACAACAGCTATAGGAAACTGAGACTTAGGGCTTGCCATGCTGTTGGTTAGAAACATTTTCCAGGTGAGAGTTGAGATACCATTGAGGACAGGGCCTTAGCCATCTTGGAGCACGATGACTCTGAGCAGCTGTGATATTGAGACAAAAATAGTAACAAGGTCATTATCCAAAGAGCATAGAAAATTGAGTTCTTTGTTCACTGTCATTTCTAGTAAATCAAGAATTAAGTTTTCAGCTGTCTCTAAAATTATAAAACAAAAACATGCATGTGTGTTTTACAAGTGTTACCAGCCACATCCCTAAAGCCAATGGGGAGTTTGGTTCCAGGAAGACACTAGAAGGAGATAATGGTGCACTGCTCTATGTGGATGAAAATAAGATAAGGGCTGGAGGTCACATACATGTATGTTTAAAACAAAATAGAATTTGATACAGAAAATTCTGTGAATGATTATAAATTTTTGAGCCAAAAGAATATACTTTTCCCCAAAATTGTCTAAGTCAATATCTAGTGACTAATCATCAAAACTACAGGTAAATAACATTGTATTATCTCAAACTAATCAGTGAGGCTATGAGCCATGCGGTACTTTTTACTATTTTTATCGCACTGTGACCACATTCCATTAAGAAATGCAAAAGTGGAGAGGATTTGTAGAGGCAGCCTGCAGTTTTTCCTCCAGGCTTATTGCAGCTGAAAGTCTTATTTGTCTGTTAGGAAGAAAAATACTCTATAACCTGGAGACTTTCTGGCAAGGTAAGAAATTCCAAAGTTTATGACCCTTGGTGATTATAATTAACAACTGAAATGTCCTTCAAGACGCCTCCTGCACCACTTTTATTTTTGTCCTAAGGCTTCAGTCAAACTATTTCAAGTGCAAAACACTAGGTTTCCCAGCTTCTGTGAAACAGTCTCTCTCAATGTACAACTTTTGCTTTTGAGAGAAATTCGTTACTTGAGTTCCATGTTAAAAGTATTTTTTTCTTTGTGTATGATTATCAATCAACCCAGGGAAACAGGAGTACTTTTCCTAACACCTACTGGGGATACAAGAAGCTTACTTAAAATTTTACAAATTGCAATATTAAATAATCTCAATAATATATGGTTCCATTGCCAAGCAAGAGATAATACTGCACTGAATCTGGTGAAATCACCATCATCATTGACATGTTAAAATCTCTAAAATCATTATGACCAGGTACCTCAATTAAAGAAAATGACTGACTGCCTTGCCATTTTTTATGTTTTCTTTGACATTTCTTTTGACACAATTGAAGCAAGCAAGGAATGGAAAGCATAACAAAGTGTAAGTGTCCATTGAATTTATTTTTTACCACCAAGTGTAAAGGGAGTCAGAAGGGCACAGAACTTTTTGTTAAGATTGTTGACAGTTCACATATTAAGCAGCAATTTAATTCTGTCTAGCCGCATAAATATATTGGAGAATATGGATCCTTTCCAAGGAGAATTACTTTTTTTAAAAAAGGACTATAATTTAACCAAAACTCTCATTTGCCACAAGAGAAAAGCCTTATCTTGAAACATCCTGCAAGACCGCTCATTTCATGCCAAGTAGAAGAAGCCACTTATAGGCGGGAAACCTCGACAAAGCCCTATTTCCTGGGAAGAAGCAGTGGGTTTGTGGCTTGGAGCAGAGAAAGGTAAGGGAAGTCCCTCCTTTCTCAAACCATGCATCTCTTTCCAGAATCACTGCCATTTCATCTAATTTCTGAAGCAAGTTTCCCCTCATCAGGCAACCAGATGAATCTACTGGTATCTCTTAGGGCAGTCAAAGGTATGTGCACTTTATGCCATCATAGTAGAATCTCTATACCTTCTTTCCTTCTCCTTTTCTAAACTTCAAAGGAAGAATATATCTTTGAAATTGTAGAAACTTTCTTTGGCAAAAGTAACTCTGACTGTACTAGAAAACTTAATATTCAATACACAAAGAGAATGCCTCCGATGCTTGGCAACCCATCTGGCTTTGCTGCTTTAGAATAATAAGAAGCTCCATAGTCATCACGTTTTCTTGTATCCAGTATCAGATGATACTCAAAGACTGTCAAAAATCTGGAAAATGTCTCATATACTACCATGAAATTTATCAAATTCATAAAAGACATTCTTGAATTGCTGCCTTTCAAGAGATTTTTGTCAAGAAATGGAAGTAGAATATACGATTTTTCTCCTCAGAAATCCTTTTCCTTTTCAGAGTATGTGTTCTTAAGTGCCTACTTGAACTTCATACATAAACTTCAGTGCTGGGGGAGAAAAATGAACATGTCACTCTGGGAACAATTTGACAGGGAAGACAAAATTTGTGGCTGGGTTCACTTGGTGAATTTTCCTGACATCTAGGCAAGGTGGGCAATATGACTAAAAGCCCTGCTGTCATGACGTTGAATGTGACTGAAAAGCTTTCTGTGCAGGAGAGGCTTGATCGGCTTCAGAAAATTCTGGGAATTGGCTTCCTCTAACATGCTTTTGCATGCATAAGTCCAGTGAAAAATTCCTTAAATTTTTCTTTAATTAGAAATCCAGGGCTTCCATTCACTTTGGGGAAGATGGAGTAGGCATGCTTTCCTCTGTTTATCTCACTAAGTACAAATAAAAATGTTGGACATTACATATAAAACGATGTAAAAAGACTCTCTAAGTAGAGAGAAGGCAGACCAGTAGGGACCTGGGGACCCAAGAAGTGACATGGTGGTGAATTCCTTGGATTTTCTTTTGACCTCCTGTATCCCAGCCCTGGATACAGAAGATACTTGGATATGACAAGAGTTGGTTACTGGGAGCACTGACAGGCACAGGGAAACAACAGAAGCTCTCTCAAGCCAAAGGACTAGGAAAGAGGCAGTCACACAAGGCACAGCACTTTAGACAATAGCTGCTGTATTCTAGCTAAACACCAAGAATATATCCCACCCCTACCCAGGACACAAGGGCAAGTGGGGCGCCTAGGATTACATTCTCGTCTGGCTATAAGGAGGCAGTCCCCCTGCCCCCCACAACGGTGGTGTCAGAGAAGGATAAACAAGCCACTGGGACTTTTGTCCTCATAGAGCTAACAGAGACACCTGACAGCTACTGGGTGTGGTGTATGTGGAGACCCTGCACGGACTTACACCCTACTCAGCAGAAGGGAGTTGCCTCTCCTTACCCATCTCCACTGGGTTGTGTCAGAGGGACCTAGTGGAGAGTCAGGACTTTCACCCCACCCCAGTTATAAAGAGGTCCCCGACCCCTGGTGTCAGTGGAGACCACATGGGGAGAAATGATGAGACACCATTACTCCTCCCAGCCATGGAGGAGGGGTCAGTAGGACCCACTGGGGAGTCATAGCTCTCACCTTTGTTTAGGCAATAATAAGGAGAAACCATCTTTATGTATCAATGGATCCTGAGGGGGGAAAGGTCTTCAATCCCCACCTGGCAGTGAAGAGTTGGTGCCTTCCCTCCTCCTGCTGGAGTCAGAGGAAACAAGACAAACAGAATTTTAAATGAGATCCAGACTCTCAAATCATGACCTTCCAAATGGGCACATTTCAATATAAAGAAAAGGAAATTTTAGGACTGTAAAGTAAAATAATGGAAATTAAAAACTCAGCAGCAGAACGGAAAGGGCAAGAAAAGAATCAGATTATACTGAAACTGGAAGAGTACATGTAACCTGAAGGTAAAAGAATAGAATGACTCAATCTGAACAACAGAAAAAATTGACAGAAAAATTGGACAAAGCCTAGGACATTGTAGGGCAATAACAAAAAATCTGTATGTCAGAAAGTACTGGAGGAAGATAGTAGGGCTGAGAAAAGTATTCAAATAAATTATAGCTGAAAACTACCCAAATTTGGCAAAAAGTATTAACCTATAGATTCAAGTGGCGAGCAAACCCCAGATGGGACAAACTGAAAGAAATCCACACAAAGGCATGTCATAGTCAAACTTAAGAAGATTGAAGACAAAGAAAATATTTCAAAAACAGTGAGAGAAAATAGATACCTTAATTATAGAGAAAAACAATTCAAATAACAGCAGATATCTCATCAGAAACCATGTAGAGACCAGTAAGAAGTGGCTCAACATTTTTTTAACTACTGAAGAAATCTGTTAACCTAGAATATTATATCCATTGAAAATACCCTTCCAGAATAAGTGGAAATGAAATCATGGGCAGATAACGAAAATCTAAAAGAATTAATTGCAGGTAGACCTACTCTAAAAGTATGACAAAAGGGAGTTCTCTAAACAGAAAGGAAACAATAAAGGAAGGAACCTTGGAACTCCAGGAAAGGAAAAATGAGCACAGTAAGCAAAAATATAGGTCATCTTAACAGACTGCCCTTTTCCTCCTGTGTGTTCTAAATAATGCTTGAGGTGGAAGCAAAAACCGGAGCACTGTGATGTGGTTCTGAATGCACGTAAACAGTTTGTTCAGGAGTATTATAAACAGGGGAGGGTAAATGCATGCAAAGAAAGTTAGGCATTCTGGTTTTTACTCGAACTGGTGAAGTGATGACACCAGTTCACTGCGGGAAGTTATTGATCATGGGAGGCTGGATAATGGCCTCCTCCAATATATCTGCATCTAGTCTCTGGAATCTCTGGATTTATGTGGTAAAAGAGAATTTTTCGGTGTTATTAAGTTAAGGATTTTGAGATGGGGAGATTTTCCTGGGTTATCCAGATGGACCCAATGTCATCACAGTGGTCTTTATAGGAGGGAGGCAGGAAGGTCAGAGTCAGAGAAAGTGGACGTGACAACTGAAGCAGAGGTTGAAGACAGAGAGAGTGAAGATGCTTCCGGATTTGAGGATGGAGGATGGAGCCATGACCCAAGTGGCCTCTAGAAACTAGAAAGGGAAGTATTTCCTTGACATGAAAGCAGCCTCACTGACATCTTAATTTAAGATTGCTGCCCTGAGCTATAAGATAAACGTCCATTGTTTTAAGCTACTAAGTTAGTGGTGATTTTTTGCAGTAGCAATAGGAAACTAGTATATGTAAATATAATGTAATATCTCCAAAATTTATAGAAATAGGTACACTCAAAACCACTATGCACAAATTAAAAAGGAAGTATAAAAAATGTCAAGTGTCTTATAGGAAGACAGGGAAAGGAAAACAGAGAAATCAAAACCAGGGAGAACAAATAGAAAACAAAAAATAAAATAGCAGCATTAATATGTAAGATGTCAATAATTAAGTGAAAATGATCTTAATCCACCAAATAAAAGAAAGAGATTAGAAGAATGGATTTAAAAACATGAAGTCAACTATGTTCTGTCTAGGAGGAATTCATTTCAGCAAGGTAATAGGCAGGGAAAAGTAAAGAATCGAAGAAGATATATAAACACTAATCAAGAGAAATCAGTGATGGCTGTTACTATTTCATAAAGTAGACTTCAGAACAAAGAAACTTACCCAAGACGGGCATCATAGGATAACACAAAAGAGCAATCTTTCATGAAGAATTATCAGTCCTAAATATGTATGCATCAAACATCAGAGTTGCAAAATACGTGCAGCAAAACTGACAGAACTGAAAGTAGAAAAATTCACAATTACAATCTCTTAACAGATGATAGAACAACTAGAGAGTAAATCCACAATAGAATTCAAAAGCACCATCAAGTCACAGGATCTAATTGATATTTGTAGAGCACTCCATCCAACAACAGGGACACAAGCATTCTTTCCAAGTGCTCCCATATTACAAACCAAGGTAGACCATATCCTAGTCCATAAAACAAACCTCAACAAATTCAAAATAAGTGAAATAATACATTGTATGTTCTTCAACCACAGTGGAGTCAAACTAGAAATTAATAACAGAATGATATTAGGAAAATCTGGAAACTCTTGGAAACTAAATAGTTCTCTTCTAAATAATCCCTTGGTCAAATAGGAAGATTGAAAGAAATAAATATTGAAATTAATATAACAGAGAAAAAATTGTGCGAAAAACTAAATCGATGCTGAGAGGAAAATCCATAGCACTAAATGCATACGTTTAGAAAAGAAGAAAAATCTCAATAATCTAAACTCCCACATCAAGAGAATACTAAAGAAGAACATAATAAACACAATCAAAGAAGAAATGGTAATTTGAAAAGCTTAATGAAATAATGAGCCTCCAGCAAAACTGACAAAGAAGGAAAGAGAAAAGATACAAATTACCAACCTCAGGAATGACAAAGGAGTTATCAACACGGACCCAGCAGATATCTAAGTGTAACAGGGTGATGCTAAGAACAGCAAGCAAACAATTCAAGAATATATAGACTTATACACCACGACGAAGTAGGGTTTATTCCAGGAATGCAAGGCTGTTTCAATATTTAAAAATTAATCAATGCTAACTTACATATTAAAAATCTTAAAGAGAAACATGACTCAATCAATTTATCTGCTAGGAAAACCCTGCCAAGAAAAAAGCAAACTACAGACTGGTGGAAAATATTTGCAAACCATATATCCAACAAAGGACTAGTATCTATAACATATTCAGAACTCTCAACTCTCAACAGTAAAAATATATATATATAGAAAATAATCAAAAGACTTGGACAGACATTTGTCTGACAAGGCTGTACAGATGGCACATAAGCATATGAAAATATGTTCAATATCATTAGCCGTCAGGGATATGAGATACCACTCACAACTATCTTAATGGCTAAAATAAAAAAATCATGACATCACCAAATGCTGCTACAGATGCAAAGAAACTGGATTCCTCATACATTGCTGGTGGGAATGTAAAATGGCATGGCTATTCTGGGACAGTTTGGCAGTTTCTGAAAAACAAACAAAAATACCAACAAAACAAAACACCTGAATATGCAGCTGCCATATAATGGTACAATTGAACTCTTGGAAATTCATCCCAGAGACAGGAAGAACTTCTGTTCCTGCAAAAACCTGTGCATCAATGTGCTTATGCCCTTACCAGCTTTGTTTGTCACAGCCCCAATCTAGCAACAACCTACTTGTCCTCCAGTGGGCGAAGGGTTAAACAGACTGGTGTGTCCCTATCATGAAATTCTACTCCGAAATAAAAAAAAATTGGGCGATTGATGCATGCAACAACCTGGATACATTTTCAGAGTATTATGGTGAGTGAGGAACAAAAAGCCAATCACAAAATGTTATGTGCTGTATGCGTCCATTTATGTAACCTGCTTGCAATGGAAAATTATAGATTCGTGGTTGCCAGCCCTTCCGAAAGGGGAGGGGAGAGAGTTGGGTGTGGCCATAAAAGAGCAACATGGAAGGTTCTGTGTCTTGACTTCTGGTTGTGATCTAGAACTACTGGTGTGCAAGATGCTACCGTTGGAAAATTAGGCAGACACCACATGGATCTTCCTGCATTACTGCTTATAACTGCATGTGATTCTACAATGATCTCAAAATAGAAAGTTTAATTAAACTTAAAACAAGGAAAGGGTCTGCAGATGTCTAGGAGCTGCAGCACGCCTGTGGCGGCGCATCTGCTGACAACGCAGCATCACAGTGTGTGTTTGGGAGCCCCCGGTCCCTGGGAGGATGACAAGGAGGGAGTTGTTTTCAGTGGTGCTTCACTGACCTGAGCACAAGCAGAATAGTCTGACCCCCTCCAAACTCGGGGAAATCTGTTGCTCCATGAGAAAAGCACAACTGCAGTAGGCGAATGAATCCTTGAAGCTCTGAGCGTGCTGGGAACGGCCGTTTCTGGCCACCAGCCTCTTCAGCACTTTCTGCCCCGTCAACTGACGGCCAAGCCTGACAGAGCCAAGGCGTGCCCTCTGCACGCGTCCAGCTTCTCCAGGAAGCCCAGCTTCAGTACCTTTCTCTTGACTTTTTCCTCCTGAGCATTAAACTTCACTCTTTTGTTCATTGGCCTAAGATTTGTGTCAATTATTTTACACGAAATGAGAATCAATTTTGTGTGTTAAAATGAAAGTTAGAAGATATTTTCCTAAAAAATGTAATAATTTTTCTTTATTAAGGGTATTCATTTCTAATGCAAAAAGCACAATGGCATGCAAATTGCTATGTGTATAAGTAGATTATAGCTTTTAACAGAATCTCAAAGAGACCCATGAGTTTTTTAAAAGTGAAATGTCACTTTTATGACTTATATTTTCTATTTCCGAAAAGGAGCTATTTGCAGAACATGTTTCAGACCATCTCAGTATTATGTACTTTAAAAAATGGCAAAATGCTGCTGTCCTCAGAAGACAGAGAAGCTGCTGTTTGGGGAGAGGAGAAAATTCGTGCCGAGTCCTGGGGCATTCTTGATTCAAGGTGCCCCCAGCCTGCACTGTCCTGCAGCTCCATCCGCTTTCCTAGCGAGCTCGCCCAGTCTCTTTATAGAATTGACCCAGCTATAAAATATGAAAAGTGGAGAGCCTCGACTGTGGGTGATAGCGCCCCTCCCCTGAGTGTGTGAGCTGCAGCCCCGGGATTCCTCAGCTGTCCAATGTCAGAGGAAACGAGTGACTGCCGAGGTCTCGGGGCGCTAGTGGCCTGGCCCGCCCGTTTCCCAGTGCGCTGAGAGGCACCTGCCCCTCACGAGGCGACGTCACCTCTGGACTCGCTGAGCCGTGACTAAAGCGACTGCCTTGATGAGCAGTGCTTAGGAATGCACCACGCAACTGTCAGGCTCCGTGTCGGGAAACGCAACACAGCGTTTCCTGGGCATCTTGACTGTAAGACGATCGAGGATGGGCTTCACGTAGCAAAACGGAACATCCACGTCCCCGTGTTGGCGATGCCACATGTCCCAGCGGCTAGCGAGGATGCGACGACCTGCTAGGGCCTAGGACGGCGCGCAGTGCCGAGCGTGAGGGCTCCTCTGGGAAGCCGGTGCTGACCCCTTGCTGTCTCCCCAGCCCCGACTGACGCCCTCCGAGATGCTTGTTCTGGTCCATCCTGCATCCTGCCCTTCGGAGCGACAAGGGCTCTTAGGAGGTCTCCTCAGAGCCGGGATTTGGGGGCGATTCAGCACCAAGGAAGGAAAGTGCAAGCAGGGCAGGCTTTGGAAAGAAGGAAGATGGCAGGGGGGACTGGAAGGAGAAAGAACGAGGGCTGCTCAGCCTACAGCCACGGCGCTGCCCTGCCATCCCCTGAGACCCCGGGCCATGCAGAGTTCCTCCCCTCCTCCATCTCAGGGAGCCCCCTCCTGAGCCTTGTGCTCCCCCATATGCCACATCCTCAAACAATCCTCTCCTCTGCCCATGCTGCTCCCCTGCCTCCTTCCCAGTCCATCTGAAACGCTGCTACACACACCTCAAGACCTACCAGAAACATCACCTACATACAAAGGCTTCCTGATTCTCCCAGCCCCTGTGCATTATCCCCAGGGCATTCGGCTCCACCCTGTGCCAGAGGACTGGCTCTGCCTCGGGACAAACAGGAGGGTCTCAGGGTGTTCACAGAACAGAGGAAAGGAAGGAGGAGGGAATGCAGGGGCCACACACAGGCACACACTGCAGCCAGGGGCGCCCACACGTCGGGCCATTCCTCTCCGTAAGGTGCCCAGGCCTCCCCCGGGCTCTTTGGAGGCCCTGCAGTAGGCTGGGGTGCAGGTCCCCCACAGGGGGCGAAATGAAAAGTCCTCCCTCCAAACCACCCCTCCTAGGACCCCAGGAGCTGAATCTGCACTACTTCCAGTTAAGTTTAATTTTAAAGGAAAACGTAAAGAAGCGTGTTTCAATCTATGAGAATAAAGTAATAACCAAATAACAGGAAAACAAGAAAGGGGAAAAAAAACAGACTGAAAATTTAAGATCTATAAATGTGTAATGAGGTGTAATGAAAGCAATAGAGAGAAGAATAGAACTATCTGATTTTTAGAGAGAGGCTGACCAGCGGCGCAGCTCTGGCAAAGACAATTTACACGGTGAGTCTGGGGTTTTGAAACTCAGGTGAGTCTGGGGTTTTGAAACTCAGGTGAGTCTGGGGTTTTGAAACTCAGGCTCGCTCAGCTTGTAGGGCTCAGTTCAGGTCTTGATTTTAAATGACTCTTATTGGTTTTGTTTGTCATTACAATTGTTTTTGGAAAGTGATACAGACTGGTGTGAGATGATAAAGAACATTTTTAAAAACCCATAATGCCGTAACTCAGGGGTAAGCACTGTTAAATTCAACCCCATTTTCTTCTGGTCTTATGCACATATATTTACATAATTGAGATTATACTGCATGTGCAATTTTATATGCTGATTTTTTTCACTTAATATTCTGTACTAAAATTTTCTGAAAGTCATCTAAAATTTTAGAGGACTATTTTAATGGTTATATAATTATCGACTGCATGATATGCCACAATTTAATTATTCCCCTATTGTCAGACATAAGCTATTTGCATTTTCTCACTTTTAAATGTATAGTATTGTGATGAACAGCTTTACAAAGAACTCTTAGGTGGCACATACCGCTGTTTCCTTACAAATAGATAAAAAGAAAAATAACTGCTGAATCAAATTATCAAAAGTATGCGTCAATTAATAGTCCTTCAGCAGCAGGAAAATGCCCGTTTCACTCTTCCTAAACCTGAAATGGCTATTCATTATTTTTAAACTTTTCTAATTTAGTAAGTAACAAATATCTAAGAATTGTGAAAATTATCTCCACCTGATTACTAGTAAATCCGAATACTTACTATATTTATTTGCCTCAGTGCCCCTATTTTGGAATAATCGATTCATTACCTTCAGTCAATTTTCTATTAAGGAAAACAAAATACTGTTAATTTATCAATTTCTTTGACTTTTTGCCTTTTAGGAATTTAACTGTTTGACATTTTTAGATAAATCAAATTCCCCAATCTTCATGGTTTGTAAATCTTTTCGTCTGATGTCTGTAAATATTTTAAATAATCATTTAGTCACATCTAGAAGGCAATAATCTTTCTGGGGACTTCTTTAATTGTTTAAATACTTGAACTAACATAAAGAAAATGAGCAAAAATATCTTACCTTTGCACCTATCAAGTAACCAGTCTCCTAAATGTTTCTCTTCCATGGCTTTTTCCTTCCTGTGTTCCGTGACTCTGCATTTAGCCCCTATATAGTTTTTACTTTGGTTTAGGAGTGTGATGTGAGCACCCCAAAGACCTTATTTTGGGTCAAAACACACAGTTTCTTGCTAAAGTGCATTGGCGAATGCATCCCGCTCTGACTGGTTTGTGTCTCTCTGACCAATATTAAGTCCCTTTGCTGTCGGGTACTTTCTGGACTGCCTCTTCTTTTTCACTGGGCTGCCTTTTTCCCAATAGCACCTGCTGCAGTTACTATAGGATTATAACATTTTGAGATCTTTTCAAAACTGGCTCAGCTTTCCTCTCCTGATCATAATTCAAACACGTTTTCTAAACCCCAGGCCTGCGTGGCTGCCCCAGGGATGCCCTGGCAAAGCCCGTGGCCGGCGGGCCTGGCAGCAGGGGTTGATGGAGCCCGGAAGCCCAGCATCCAGGAGCCACCGGGCTGCGCTTTCTGGCTGTGGCTTGCCGGAAACCCTTGGGGCTGCGAGACCCGCCGATCGCCCTCTCCTCTGGCCACTTCTGGCCGCGTCTGGTTGCTGAGAAGGACGTCAGCACATTGGATTAAGGTCCGGCCTGATTCAGGTGGGCCTCCTCCAAGGAGGAACTTCAAAGTCCCACAGGACCCAGGGCTAGGACGTGAGTATGTCTTTGTGGGGGGGCACGACTCAATTGACCACACCCCCCTTTAATGAGAATCCTTTCTTTACAACCGACTTGCAAATGCTTGGCACTGGAACCCTGGAGACAGGGGGGGCCTTAGAAGCCATCAAGTCCAACTCTTCCATCACCCCCAACACGAGGCTATGACTCTCGCTGACCATCCTGCTGACCCAGTGCCCACTGCCCGCTGAGCACCCAGGTCTGTCCCGGTGGCTATCACTGTGAGTGGGCCCCTCACCCACCCAGATGGGTGCCTTCCAGCGCCACGGGGAGTGAGTCGGTGACTCAGACAGCATGTGAGAGCATGTCTCAGATTCTGTGGAACCAAGTTTCAAAAGCTCAGATACAAGACTGGACCCCTAGCCCCTAAGGATTCCATCGGTGTGCTTTTCCATCGAGACATCTGGGGGGACCCTTTAAAAAAGTCAGCAATGAAGCACAGCTTCCTTCTTCTTAGGACAGTCTTCTAGAAATAACACTAACAGAATAACATAGTTGACTGTTGGGAATGCAGAAAAAAGGTCATTTATAAAAATACTTAGGAAGAGAGTTATGCATCCTGCATACATCCTTAGCTTAGTCCATGAAAGGAAATTCAGGATTGGCCAGTGATAATTCAAGGCAACAAATTTTGTTGAGAATTTAAAATGCAAAACATTGTAAGGGAAACACAGAAATAAGTACAGACAATTCTCTGCCCACGTGGGTAAATAATCAAAAACATAGCAAGACGCGCCTTCAAGCTCCTTGAGGTAGAGGCCATGGCTCTCTTTCAGGAATGCCCAGTTCCTGGCAGATGATAAATCCCTAACAAATACTTGGTGAAGGCATAAAGAGCAGATTGCCTTACAGAACTCAGACCTTTAAACGTGGTTTACAAATGACTCTCCTGTCCATGACCTTGTAGATTCCCCAGCAGTGAGGCAGAGTTGTTTGCTACTACACACATGTGCTTGATGGAGACGCCTGCGTGGCCACCCAGGAGCCCCCGTGGCCTCCGCTGTAACCCCACATCTACTGAGAACACCCCTGGAGGTAGATTAGGCTCCCCCAGCCTTCTCAGACCAGGAAAAGGCATCCTGGGTTGGGGGAAGCCGTTTTTTGTGAAAGTTGAGTCCAAGATGACAATCAATACCTGATGTCTTGGTTGCCAATCACTTTGTGGTGTCAGTTAGGATGTGTGGGTCCCCAGAATCTCCAATTCTAGTGCTAAATCTCTAGGGAGGTTCAGAGCCAACCTCTCAATGCCACCCAGCGACCCTATAAACCGCCGCACAGTCCTTCACGCAGCCGGATTACACGTCCACGGGGCTGGCAGCCGTGTTACTGCAGCGGGTAACGCTTGCTCCAGGAAGCCGTTTCACTTCAGGTTTTTAAGACATCATTGGACATACGGTCAGAGGCTGGCGCTTCCTACAGGCTCCCCTAGGACCTCAGAGCCCAGGATGCAGCCACAGGGTGGAAGGTGTGGTGGGTCATCTGTCGGCCCCTCCCAAACCGTCCACCCACAAGCACTGCTCTAAGAGCATTGGGATGCAAAACGGAATAAGGGCTTATAAAAAGGAGCATATAACACTAGCCCTACAAACAATAACATTCGTATTTAGGAAGGAATTAGCATGGGCTCTCAGTGAGTTGACCCGCAGCCCAGCCTCCCTGGGAATGATCAGCTTTAATCTAATTCCCGCTTTCTTAGACTTACAGAGGGCCCAGGAAGACAGCACACAGTATCCGTGTCTCACAGGAAGGCCCCGCAGTACCCAGCACACGGCTTCTTTCTGCC
>JAQZBX010044283.1:0-21393 GCA_029593785.1 Cabassous unicinctus
GCTTTGGCCAAGTTACTCAAACTCTTGCTTTTTCATCCAAAAAGTGGATCACTGATGATACTTTATCTCAAAGTGAAACTTGAACAAGTAATATATGTAAAGCATTTACCCAGTGCTTAAAACATCATAATTGCTGAATAAATATTAGTTTTTGAAAATTATTATTTAACCAGTGAGCTCTTAATGGGGTTACTTAGACAAATTTATTTTTAATTTTTGTAAGTTTATTTAAAGTGTTTTGTTTTACTGTTATTTCATCAGTGACCCTTGAGTATGTACTCCTCCCATATTCTTGAGTAAAAGAGGGATAAGTGGGAAGGCAGGGACATTCTGAGCCCAGAAGGGCAGTGAAAGAACAGATATCCTGGAGGGAACTGAGCAGATAGAAGGAAGAATAAAAAAATGGGCCAGTGATTAAATAATATGCTCAGATTTCAGTTTTCAAAATGAATATATATTACTGATTCTAGTAAACTAAATATAAGAAATTTGGAATTAATGTTATACTAAAAAAAGCTATGTAACTATGAGCATGGGATGTTAGTTATTGCATATAGATTACACAACTTGATATAGCTTTTATTTCTTTCATCACATATTTCCATTCTACCTCCCTTGCACAGTTCACCTAGCTTACCCAGGATAATTCAACAAGTGTTGGTTTATTCACTGCTGGCTGACATATTTCAAGCATGCAGCTAGTGGACTAGAACTGGGAGGCCAGAGGCTTGTTCAAACAATGCCAGTCGTCAATAGTTACCTCAAACCTTGGATCCTCAGTACTTTCAGACAAATGAAGGCAGTAGCATCGACCCATTTTCTCCAAGTCATGATTAAAAAATTAAGATGTTGGCATATTTTTTAAACTTTTAGATAATATTTAAATGTAGAGAAATAATATGGAAAATTTTAAAATTAAAATATGATAATTAATTTTTATTTAGAGATACTTTTTTAGTTTTTAAGACTGAATAAAATACTAAGATACTAAAAATGTTAATACTATTAGAAGTGCTTTGTAAGCCCTAAACAGTATATAAATGTAAGATAATATAACTAGTGCAAATATACTCATTCATATAAAATTCTCATTGTTCTTAAGAGGTGTATCTGCATTATTTGTAATCATAATGATGTCTTTAACAATTGTCCACACCAAATTACAATTGGCTCTAAAATTTGTGGTTATTTAGACATATACATGTTTAAAATACTTAAACTTACTAAATGAAGGATAGCTATATTTTATTTTGGGAGGCTGAATAAGATGTAATTAGAAAACTAGAAAGAAACCATAATAATTTAAAATCTTGCCATTTTATACCGCTTTTGTTTAAGTTGATTCAGAAAATGCAAGTATTATCATTTAATGAAAAACACATATAGATGGTAAATATATTAACCTACATATATAATAATGTAATAATGCTCCTGTTGTGATTTATCATGATTCTTTCCTATGCATAGCATATATTAAAATACAGCATTGGGAAAACACTCAGCAATTTCCAGCAATTTCCACTGCAGATAGTGTTACAAGAGGCCATTGAACTTCACTTCTTTGAACCTTTGTTGCTGGGACATTGGTTTCTGGATTGCTGTTCTGTTAGCATGATGAACTAATTGACCTAGCAGGGCTCCCTAGAGAATAGCAGCTTCTGCTTAGTTCATCAGGAGTACAATTTGTTGTTTCATTTCCTCTTCTAGTCCCATTGGGGAAACTGAATTGTGAAAAGACTACCTACTGGGAGCATTCAGTGCTCATGACTGAATAAGTGACTTTATTTATTTATTCATTTATTCATTTATTTGGTACTGTCTTAATTAGCAAAGAAGGAAGGTCTTTATTAGGTAAGAGTCTACTTTGGTTTTGATACCGATGAATAAGTGCTATTAGCATAGCATGTATTCCACAAGAGAGTTCTAAAAATCGGGGACCATTGCAGTTACAACACTTGCATAAATTTTAGTTTGCTGTGGTAAATTTTGTTTGCTCTCTTTATAATTGTTAGACATCCATTGCAGGCACTGAAGACAGTCAATGGCTGTGTGTGAGTGGATTTAAAAAAAACAAAAACAACAAAAAACAAACGAAAAACAAAAAATCAACCACAGTTTGGAAGTTTTGGAAGATTCATTCTTTGGGCCCCATATAAACTTGAAGTTTTAATTTTGCTCAATAAAGATGAATTGTTTGCCTATATCAGTATCCAAATGTGGGCCTGAACAGTTTGTTTTTAAATTTTAAAACCTACACAATTTTCCAGGTTCATTATTTTTCATTAGTGCATGCACTCTTAGGCAGCAACAGAGATTATTAGACCTAAATATGATGGTGAGTAAGGTCTAATTTTATATCATTTTAGAATTTAGTACTAGTTTATGGTGTATCTTTTTTAGCAAATTCCTAAGAATAATGAACCAATTTTCTAGGGTATGATTAAAATATTTCCTAAATGAAAACCTCAAATGTTTTCTGGAATGTCAGCTCAATAGTTGCTCATGATGACTCCGGCTCTGCAGCAAGATAGCTTTAATTCAAATCCTTGATCTATCCCTCACTGGCTTTGCGACCCAGGACAAGTATCCTAATTCTCTGACTCTTATAAGGTTAAGGGTAATGAGAGGTAATACAAGTAAAGCTCTTGGAAGAGAGCCTAGCACACAGAAATTGCTTCAGTGGTTATTAGCAGTAATATTACATATATTTCTTGGTATTCTTTTTTAATACATTAAAATTTTTTTTAAAGATTCTTTAGATTACATAAATGTTACATAAAAAATATAGGGGATTCCCATATGCCCCCCTCCCTACCCCTCCCACACTTTCCCACATTAACAACGTCCTTCATTAGTGTGGTACATTTGTTACAATTGATGAACACATATTGAAGCATTGCCACTAACTGTGGATTATAGTTTACATTATAGTTTGCACTCTGTCCTGCACAATTTTGTAAGTTATGACAAAATATATAATGGCCTGTATCTGTCATTGCAACGTCATGTAGGACAATTCCAATGTCCTGAAAATGCCCCCATATTATACCTATTTTTCCTCTCTCTCCCCTCAGAACCTCCAGTGGCCACTGCTTCCACGTGTGGCAAGTGCTGAATAAAGAATTCTTAAATAAATGACTGAATTAATTAATGAAAAAAAGGAATTATTCCTAGGAAAACCTAGAATAAATCCATGTCTGTCTTATACATTTAAACAAAACAACTTATTTCAGTATAGTTACAAAATTAGAACCAAATGTTGGAAAAATTCTGAAGAGCTTGGAGTGTGTATTTAGACTGTAGAAACTTTTTACCCCCAAAATCATTTCTATATTTTTTTAAAAAATTGAAAGTTAACTTGCAATGTTCTATGAGTGTAGTTGACTAGAAATAGAATTTTAAAAATCCACTGTGAGCAAAAGGACTGAAACATGAATGGTCAAGTGATAAAGTTTCTTGAAAATGTGGTAGAATATTTTTGTAACCTTGGGTTGGGAAACAGTCTTAAGTGAGACACATAAAGCACTAACCATAAATGAAATAAGTGAGAAATTGGATTTTATTAAAATTAAAAATGCTTTATCAAAGTTACCAATATGTGAATGGGGGTAGGAGAAGGTATTTGTAATACAAGTAACCAGTAAAGGATTCATAAACAGCCTATAGATTTTAAAAAAATACTCCTATATACCAATAAGAAAAACCAGGTAACCCACTAAAACTAAAGTGAGAGTGGGGAAAGACTGGAACAAGCATTTCAAAATAAGAATATAAAAATAACCAATAAGCATATAAAATTGTGCCCGAAATAATCATTCATCAGGAAAATAAAAATTTTAAACACAGTGTCATATCATTTCTTACTTACTAGTATGGCTATTAAAGAAAACAAAAACAAAAAATCTAATAACTTCAAGTGTTGACAAGGACATAGAGATACTGGAACCCTCAAACATTGTCCTTGGGGGATATAAGTTGGTACAGTTTGGAAAACTGTGTTGTTGTATCCACTAAGACTAAATGTACACCATCCCTATGGCACAGCAGTTCCACTTTTAGGTGCACATTCAACAGAAATATGCTCGTAGGTGTATCAAAAGATGTATACCAGAATGTTCATAGCAGCTATGTTTGTAGAACTTAAAATGGAAACAACATAAATGCCCATCAACAATGGAACACAAGAAATTGGAGACTATTCATGCAATGGATTGCTATATAGCAATAAACTATTGCTACACACCACAACTTGGACTCATACAAACATAATGTTGAGCAAAAATTCCAGACACAACAGGGTACTCTTTGTGCAGTTTCTTTTATATAAATATAAAAAATAGACAAAACTGATCTATGAAAATAAGAATTAAAATTGTGTTTTCCCTTGTGGGGCGATACATGACTGCGAAGAGCCATGCATGGACGTTGAGGGTGGAAGGGTGGGGAGAAGGTTGCTGGTAATGTTTTCTTTTTTTCCTGTATTTTTTTTTTGGCCTTTTATTGTGATTACATAGTTATGTTCATTTGTTAAAGTTCACTGAGCTACATATTTAGGATTCATGCACTTTTAGGTATATATGTTCTATTGCTATTAAATTCAACACTGAGTTTGTAAGCAAATTATTGAAAAAGGGTGTTTCATAATTGAGCTAGAAACATCTCTCCCAAATTAGTCACGCACTGTCACTTTTACAGTGGGTATTTTGTAAGAGGGCTAAGTTTGATTTACTTGTGTACTGCTCATATTCCTGGGATGCAGCTCTCTCTATGCCTAGTGGATGCTGCCTCGTGAAGGTTTCAAAGGAAAGCAGTCTATTACACGAACACGAGTACTTGCTTTGCTATGAGGATGGCTTTTAAAAGCACACACTGAGTGTCAAACACTAGAACTTAATTCCCCAGTCCCCGTTGTTCCCCTTTAATTTCTTTGTAGGTTAGAGTTTTGTCTTTAGGGAATGCATCAACTTGGAAGAAAATCGATGGACTTTCCTGCTTAGATACAGTAACGGTAACGTAGAATCAACAGTCAGGGAATCTGGGGTGAATTACTCATCTTTCAAGTTGTAAAGAACAAAACAGAACTAAAAACATGCTAGACGTAGTTGTCTTTTGTTATTTCTCTTCAGTGTTAGCCAAATGGTACCTTCCCCTTGACTGGCATCACCATCTCATCGACTACATTATTTCAGCATTGCTCCTTGGCAGGCATTAGTGAACTTTACTTTGGAATCTCAGTGGCTTATTCCCAAACAAGCCAGCAGGACATCAGGACACTCAGCTGGCAAGAGCATGAAAGTATCTTCACAAGGCCAAGTGATATAATGTGACATCTGTTTGCCACCTTCTCTGTTTGAATAAAGCTAAATGAACAGTGATTTTAGCAAAATCAGAGATGCCCTATAATCTCAGGCTTTTGATTGAGCTCTGATCTTGGAAGTGGCTGGGGAAAACTAGAAACATCTTTGCGAAGATGAAGCCCCTAAGCATCCAATACAAAATTAGCATAGCCGAGGAGAGCCGAAGATCAAAGATTATATCTGCTGCACTGTGAAAGGCCTGTTCTGTGATCAAAAGCAAAAATTAAACAAAACAGTTTGATTGACAATGCTTGTGATAGCCAAGACTTTTCAGGCAGATACTGAGATGAGACTACAGAAAAAAAAAGCAGAGGAAAACAGAACAGTGGTGATCAGCAACTGTTCCTTATCTCCTTCTGCATCAACCTAATATGTGATAAATATATGTGAAATATAAAGTTCTGTATGGCATGCCAATAATTTTATGCTTGATGTTATTCAATTTTTCAGTGTACTCATTTAACAAAGACTTTTTAAATCCCTTTTAATTCTCAATAATTAGCAGGGTTTACAATATCCAAATGACATGATGCCTAACTCCAAGGGTTCAACCGAATGGTAGGAGAAAGAAGATGGATAGAAACAGGTTATTACAATATAATGTGATGAAAAATATATAGCAATATAGTTTTCCCCAGGATACTGTAACTCTCAACTCCAAAGTCATACCTAGAGCTTGCATTACATTTTCAGTCCTCAAACTTACATTATGTTCTTTGAACCTCAGGAATTTGCATATTCTGTTTTCTATTCTAAGGAAAGACGTGTGGGCCTCTTGGCTACCTTCTCTGCTCTTTCTCCTAGGATCTCAGTCTGAGCATCACATCTTTTCAGAAGCCATCACTGATCCCCTGTCCCCTACAGGCCACAAATTCAGTTTATTGCCCCTCTGCTGTGCTCCACTATCCTAGCTTTTTTCTTGGTATTTATTGCAGTAGTCTTTTTCTTTCTTCTAACCCTATTAGATGCTATATTCCTGGAGGGCTGAGGCCATCCCTATCTCCTACAAAAGAGAAGTTCAACTTCTGACTGGCCTGTAACAAGAGTTCAAGTAATAGTTTTCGAATAAGTGATGAGTTGGACCTACGTGGTGTAGGAAGCCTTGGGGACATGATTGAATCTTCCTTGAGGAGTCAGAGAAAGCTTGGAAAGAAACAGAACTTGTATTTCTATAGCTCATGGCATTGCTTTATAATTATTTAAGCAATAGTTTTTATGTTTAGGTTCTTTATCTTAGACAAAATATAATGAAGAAAGGATCAAATTCTAGACTATTGCTTCTCGGGGCTTTTTAAATTTGGTCTGTGTTCCATTGGAGAATCTGATAAAATATATTGTCTCTCTCCCACCCTTACCTCCCAAATTCACTTGTGTTCATAAATGTTTGTACATAATTTTTAGAGTACCATGGACCTGCCTAAGCCCATCAGAGGCTTCAGCTCAGAAAGCCTGATGTTTTGGCTTTGTCGCCTCGTTTTTGTATGCTCATATACAGCTTATGGAGTCACTGCATTTGGCTTCTATATACCCGTTGTTTTAATATACATCCTTCTTTATAACAATAATATCCATAGATGACCCTTATGTGCTAAGCTCAGCTAGATTTGGGAAAAGGCAAATGTAGGTTTGATTGAGCTATTGTATTTGTAATAAGTTTGATTTTAGTGTATGATATTGAGACAAGTAGTTAGAAAGCTGTTTAACACATGGACCTTGTGCTTGTATAGGAGGGTGAAGAAGGGACTACAGCAACATAAGGAAAGAGCATAAGAGAGCAAATAACACCTGTACTTCAAAATAAGATTGGAAAAAGCCATCTTTAATGAGCTCTTATTTAATTATACTATTTTGAATGTGGGCTTGGGAATAAAATATTTTAAGAGGCTTATTTTTATTATTCAGCTGTACTTCCCTTATGTATATATGTATGTATGAATGTGTGTGTGTATATATACACATATATATGCTTTTGTATTTTACTCTTGAAGGCTGCTATCTTGCCATATTGCCATTTATTTTCCTGGCTTAATTTTTAAAAAGGTCATATTTTTGTAGATGCATGTTTTTTAAAGTTTTTAAAATGTTTTTATGCAGAACAACTTTACTGGCCATTTGTCTCACCTCTATTATACATTAAATTGTTCTATAGCCATAGAAAGTACAATAATTATGATATATGATTAATTTTATGCTCCTAACTCATTTTGATGGAATTTATTATAAATTATTCATTTTATAGAGAGAAATGCTTCCATTTCCAAAGAGTATTTCCCTGCATATCATTATTATTTTTAGCATCAATCTATATGAGTACTGCTAATTTAATATGAAAGAAAATGCAAATTAATTGGCTTATCTGCTATAATAAAGACTTTCACATTTATACTGTAAACTAATAGAGCAGATAAGCAAATGCTATTTGGCATACAAACATCCTTCTATTTCAGAGACATGCCAGTGTTCTTATTCCTTTAGAGAAAGAACATCTGTTTGGAGGTCCTTACCCCACCTGCAAGTGCTTTTCCTACCGATGAAATTTGACTGAATATTTTGTACATGAACAACTAACATGTTTTTGGCTTCTAATGAGGCTTTTCTTAATTACCCAGCCTAGAGCTAGCATTCTATTTACTTGTTGAAAGAATTTTATTTTGGATGATCATGATAATAAAGAAATGACCTGGGGTAGATATTTAATAAAGTTTGGATATTTTCAGGGAATGACTATCTTAAGTGCACAGAGCGAGAGGGGGGAAGAAATATCTCACTTGAAAGAATGAAAGGGTTTCCCAAATATTTACAGTGCAACTGGGAGGAGCGAGTCTTTTTAGTGCTAGGACTATTTTAACCACTATAATGATAGCAGGTATCATTTTTTAATCTTTAAGTCTTATTGTTTTTGCAAATAATATCACATTTAATCCTTTACATGATTACAGAAACATTATGCATAGGTTATGACCTGGAAGGAAATTTATAAATAAGCTAATTTATATGAAAATCCCAAGTTGCTTTACTAAAGGTTTAGCTATCACCATCTTTTAGTAGGGAGCAGAATCAATGCACTCTTCCCCTGAACTTTGGCTTTGACCCATCTATGAAAGTTTGAAGCTTGACACTTCATAAATAGAGCTGATTCTGTATTCACATTTTACAGATAAGGAAACTGAGGCTCAAAGTGATTAGCCATTTTGTTCAAAGTGAGTTTATGTTATATTTGTATATATCAAAGCAAAATGAAATTATCTTCATGAAGAGTAGTATCTGAATACTTTGCAGGCAGAGGATTCAATTTATTTAATTCTTATCCTAAACTCCAGGAAATAGTAGACACTTAGTTAATGCAGACATGGTATTATACCAATGAATCTTTTGTTCCATCCTAGCCTTATTGTTAAGGTGTTTATTTCTTAAGCTCTCACTTAATATGTCTACATCTTTTCAAAAAAGAAGAATCATGATGTCTGTCTATTGAAAATATAACTCTTCAATGTGTTATTGTCATTCTCTTGTCTCTTATAGAATGATTCTGAGATACTGAGGAAAATGGTTCTTTCAAAATATTTACAAAAACAATGCTTATTCTGAACATGCCTTTTAGAAGACTAAATCCCATTAATCAAGTTGAAAATGAATTTTATAAAAACTAAGAAATTTAAGAATGCACTATATTGTTCTGATCACAAGAAGGAAAATACAATCCCTGTTCAACGAGTCTTTCAATCAGTTCTTCATTCAATTCATGTTAAACTCATTTGGAAAATTTTCCCTGTTCAGTTAAACAAGTTAAGCCTGATCTTGAATGTATCTGAATTGTCCTCCACATTCTTTCAGCCACAGGAAATTTCTGTCTCTCCATGAGAAACATTTAAAATTTTATAGAGTCTTTTTTTTCCCCTCCAGGAATGACAAGGTTAAATATGACTATATGAGCAAATGGAAAAGAGAATGGATGCTTCAGTTCAAATCTGAGCTTTCCCCTTTACTGGTCAGTATGACCTTGAGGGAGTTACTTCATCCCATGTGTTTTAGTTTGCTAGGCTGCTGAAATGCAGTATACCAGAAATGGGTTGGCTTTTACAATGGGGATTTATTAACTTGCAAGCTTACAGTTTGGAGATGGTGAAACTGTCCAAATCAAGGCATCATCAGACAATGCTTTCTCCCTGAAGTCCGGCTGCCAGTGATCCTGGCCTTCTCTGTTATATGATAAGGCACATGGCAGTGTCTGCTGATCTCTTGCTTCTCTTCCAGGTTTTGTTGCATTCAGCTTCTTGCTTCCAACTTTCTCTCTTTCTCTCTCTCCATAGTCGTTCCATTTATAAAGGACTGCAAAAAGAGGATTAAGGCCTACCTGGGTCACACCTTAGTGAAGTAACCTAATCAAAAGATCCTTACCTGAAATAATCTAATCAAAAGGCCCCATCTACAATAGGTCCACACCCACAGGAATGGATTAGCTTTAAGAACAGGATTTTCTGGTGTCCATCCAACTTAAAAGGGTCACACCATCCTCCATTACCATATCTTTAGAGTAAGCTTAGTAATATCCACCAGATCTGGTGATTGTAGAGATTTAATTAAATATTGTGTATCAGGGCCTATCTCATTGCCTGATTCATCTTAATTCCTTCCATACTTACTGTTTCTGTGTTTGTTGATGTATTTTTATTCATGGTCTCGTGATTTGGAGAAAGGGCATCCTTCCCCTTCCAAAATATATCCTACCACTCTTGTTCTGCCTCAGGAACACAAGAGCTGTGTCCTCAGACATATCTAGTTTGCTCCACTTCAGTTATTTATATGTGCTTTTCCATCCACCTTGAATTCTCTTGCTCCACATCTTCACGTAGCACCCTCCTTCTTATACTCTAGGTGTGCACGAAGATGGCCTCCTCTAGTAATCTTCTTTGATCCACTCGGCTTAAGTAGCTCACACCTCCCTAGGACCCCCACTCCCACCCCTGATTCTCTATCCTTTACCTACCTCCCTCCTGCCCTCCCTCCCTCCCTCCCTCCTGCCTTCCTTCCTTCCTCCCTCATACATGGGAAGGACCTCATACATGGGAAGCAGGTGCTCAACCACTGAGCTACATCTGCTCCCCTGTTATTAATTTTAATTATCTGAAGTTACACATAGTAGACAAAGTAGTACAGAACATTTCTGTGACAGTGAGACTAGAGATTGGATTCAAAATGCATTGCAGTGAAGTCACAAGATAGATAAAGCACACATGGTTAATTAAAACTTGGTATCGGATATTTTATGGATATATCCATGTAAAGAAGTGTTTTTCTCAGTTATATGTAACTGAAATATCAGCAATAAAACATATTACCACAATTCTCATTTCAAAAGTCTAGTTATAGGTTGAGAGTAGCCATTAGCTTTACTGTGGGATATATTGAATAGTTTCTTTTTCTATATTGTATCAGTGTCATAAGATCCATTGACAAAGAGTAGTGCAAGCTTAAGAATGATTTCACTAACTCAAACTGATATTATGTGTTACACAAACTAAGACATCAAAAAATTTTTAAATCCTGATGAATTTCCTGGGAGAAATAACTGTATAATAGGCTTAAGAACAATTCCTCTGAGTTGTCAAGTATTGGCATTTTTAAAATTATTTAAAAGTTACTTTCCCTTATTTCTTGCTCAATTAAATTGGAAGAAGAAAAATATACGGACATGAATGAAGTCAAAATCAAAAGGGAATAAAAGAGGTGTGAGAGGACTGTGTTGAAAACTTTGCTTCCAAGGAAACCACAGTCATTGATTTGTCCCCCATTTGCCAATACAAAACAATACAAAACAATTAATTAATGAAGTTTCATCATAAAAAGAATATCAGAGAATATTCCTTTCTGTTTCCATGAAATGCGTGCCATGGTCTTATGTCTATTTTTATAGTTCAGTAGCTTCCCAGCAGATGGCACCATTGTGATTCCCAGGACTGCTGGACCTTGACAAGGAAACATGAAACACTTTGATTCGCAAAGCATTTTTAAATAGTGCAATTTGTAAATAGTAACACTTGCAGGTGTTGCCTTATAAAGCAGCTGGTCCTACAACATCCAGAAAACAAGTGAACTACTGGAAGCCAATAAATATCACAAGAACCTCCAGATTTGTACTTACATCATTTCTCATATTGGTTTTTAAATTACTTTCAATTTAAATTATTTTAATAAACAATGTGAATTCACACACATACATAATTTCTTGCTCCTTTCAGGAATTCTGAAACCTTTCACACATATTTCTGTTAAATATTTCTCTGTCACATTATCCAAATATACTATCAGAATCTATGGGGTAAGAGAATGAGGGAGGGATTTTAGTGGAGGATAACTAAATGTAGCACTTTCAGCTTCTAGGCACTGTGGCTTCTCCCCAGTCTAGCGTGTTTAACTTTGCCCTGCCTGTATCACATGAATTACGTAGACTATAGGAGGCTTCCAAACCTACAGATCTATGAGTCTCTAAAAGTTACAAGATGTTATATGTGGTTTTCTGTGCCCTCAATACTGACAGCAATATTCAAGTAGACTTCACTAGTAAATTAAAAACAATTCCCACATTTTGTGTTTTAAAGATTTATTTGCAAGTTTACTATTTAATTGGGAACATATTTTCCTTTAGGAACAGTATTTTAATGATAGATTGTCTGAGTAGTCCTTAATGACTTTAAAACCTTTTTTTCCTTTATTAGAGAAGTTGTGGGTTTATAGAAAAATCATGCATAACATACAGAATTCCCACATACCACCCCACCACCAACACCTTGCATTGGTGTAGAACATTTGTTACAATTGATGATAGTACGTTTTTATAATTGTGCTATTAAAGTCCATAGTTTAAATTAGAGCTCACCATTTGTGTACTGTAGTTCCATGGATTTTAAAAAATTTTTCATTCTGTTCCCATATATAAAATCTAACATTTCCCTCTTTGATCATATTCAGATATATATATAATATATTTCTGTGCTGCTAATTGCACTCACAATGTTGTGCTACCATCACTAACATCCGTTACCAAAACATTTTCATCCATCACTCCAAACAGGAACCGGGTACATTTTAAGGATTAACTTCCCATTTCCTATCCCCACCTTGTCCCTGGGTAATCTGTATTCTAGATTCTGACTGTATGAGTTTGCCTTTTCTAATCATTTCCAATCAGTGAGATTGTACAATATTTGTCCTTTTGAGTGTGGTTTATTGCACTCAACATGATGTCTTCAAGGTTCATCCATGTTGTCGCATACATCAGGACCTCATTCCTTTATAGGGCTGAATAAATTCCATTGTATGTCTATGCCACATTTTGTTTATCCATTCATCAGTTGATGAACACTTGGGTTGCCTTCATGCTTTGGCAATTGTAAATAATACCACTATGAACTTCGGTATGCAAATATCTGTTAAAAGTTCCTTCTTTCATTTCTTTTGAGCATATACCCAGTAGTGGATTGCCAGATCATATGGTAGTTCTTTAATTAGCTTTCTGAGGAACTGCCTAACTGTCTTCCACAGTGGCTGCATCATTTTACATTGCCACAAGCAATGAACGAGTGTTCCTATTTCTTCACATCCTCTCCAACACTTACTTTCCTTTTTTTTTTTTTTAAAGCAGCCATTCTAATAAGTATGAAATGGTATCTCATTGTAGTTTTGATTATTTGCATTTCCCTGATGGCTAATGGTGTTGAGCATCTTTTTGTGTGCTTTCTGGTCATTTGCATATCTTCTTTGGAGACATGTCTGTTCAAGTCTTTTGCACATTTTTAAATTGTATTGTTTGTCCTTTTGTTGTTTGTTGTTAGGATGAAGGATTTCTTTATATATACTGGATATTAATCCTTTATTGGATATGTAGTTTCCAAACATTTTCTCCCATGGAGTAGGTTGCCTTTATTCATTCATGATAAAGTCCCCTAAGGAACAAAAGGGTTTTTTTTTTTTTTTCTGTTCAAGTCTGATTTATCTATTTATTCTTTTGTTGCTTGTGCTTTGAGTGTAGTCTAAGAAACCATTGCCTAACACAAGGTCCTGAAGATGCTTCCCTATGTTTTCTTCTTGGAGTTTGGTAGTTCTAGCTCTTATATTTAGGTCTTGGTCCATGTTGAGTTGATTTTTGTATATGTTGTGTGAAGTAGGTCTTTTTTTTTTCTTTTTCTGCAAATGGCGATCCAAAACTAGAAAACTCCCAGCATCATTTGTTGTAGAGACTATTCTTTCCCCATTGAGTGTTCTTTGCCATCTTGTCAAAACTCATTTGGTCATAAATGTGAGGGTTGATTTCTGAGCTCTCATTTCTATTCCATTGGTCTCTGTGTCTGTCCTTCTGCCAGATCAGGCTGTTTTGATTATTGTGGCTTTGTAATAAGTTTAAGATCAGGAAGTGTGAGTCCTCCAATTTCATTCTTTTTTTTCAGGGTGGATATAGCCATTCAGGGTCCCCCTTAATGATATGTTAAGCTGTCATGTGATAGCTCATCTGAGCCTATGAGGCAGTATGGCATGGTGATCAGTAGCAAGAGGCTTCATGTAAAATGTCAGTGGATTTCAGTACCTTTCCCCAAAATTATTTACTTACTTACTGGGTTAATTTTGACAAATCACTCCGAGTGATTGAAAATTCCCATGGGCTTCAAGGAACATGGGCCCCAGTAGTTCCTATGGGAAAGGAGCCTGGGATATTGATTCAAGATGCAGACTGCCCTGGACACCAACTCTAACTCTTCTGCTTGGTACCTGTATTATCTAAAGCAACTTATATAGCCTCTCTGAGAGTTTTCCCATTCTCAAAATGGTGAAGATGATATCCTCCTGTCAGTGTTGATGTAAGGATTAAACTATATATATGCATATATATGTATATACACCTGTATGTGTATATATAGTGTGTAAATACATGCACACAGTGACTGTTATGGAAGTTCAAAAATGGTTGCTAAATTGCTTTTGTAACTTGTATTAAAATCAAGTGTTGAAAAGAAAAGGTTATCCTGTATTTATGACCTCATGCAGTTTACTACATCTTAGAATAATTTCACAGCTTCCATACATTTCCTCTGGCCTGTGCCTACACTTTCATTTATTTTAATTTTGAGAAACTACATTACTTTAAAGTAACTCAATGAAAAACATAAATATGGTACGTTGGGTTTCTGCACAGCTATTTGTATGGATCCTTTGAATGAAATAGGTTACCCTAGGCACTTTGAATTGAAGAGTCCAACCATAAAACATAACCACCGCCTGTAATTTACAAATCATTCCCTGTTTGTCTTTCTCACTTGGCTCACATTGTACTGTCTTCCTAAAGAACTACCCTGGACTCCCTCCTCCCCCCACCCGCCTTATCTCATACATGTTTAGCAACAGGCTTTGGTTAGGTTCTTTTATGTCCACATAGTACAACTATGGATGTGACTGGCCCAGCTTCTGATTTGGTCCCATAGGATTAAGAGAAACTTGTTGTCCCAGGAGGCCTTGGGGAAACATGCTGAAATTATAGAAATTCTTGTGTTTCCCTCCCCAAATGATTTAGTGTTTCATTGAGTAATTAATTCAACAAATATTGATGCCAAATATTGACGCCTAGCGGCACTCTCCTGCACCCTCATGGTCCTTCCACTTTAATAATATTACTTATCATTTATTGAACACACAGAGGCTGCAATCTCTCTTACAAACATTATCTTATTGTATCAATATAGAAACCTGTGATTGAGGGGTTCTTTTAGGTTATAGATGTATAAATTAAATTAAGAGATGGTAAGAAACCAAAATGAAAGGAAAAGGAAAGGAAAAAGATAGAAGGGAAGGAGAGAGGGAAAGAAGAAGGAAAGAAAGGAGGGAAGGGAGGTAGGGAGGAAGGGAGGGAAGAAGATAAAAGGAAAATAACTTAGCTTGAGTAGCAGAACTGCCATTTCAGTGGAGGTTTGTCTACTCCAAAATGCAAGTTTTCAACCACATGGATATCATGGGAAGGTGCATTATCAGGTCCTGGCATGAAGAGAGGCCTTCCAATATTAGGAAAGATAAGCCATATTAAATAATAATTCTACATAATGCACTATATAGATAGATAAGCACAAAGACTAAGTTAAGTTTATTAAATATATAGACTTGCATGTATTTGGGAAAGTTGCATGACCTTTTGGAAGTAATTTTAGTCCGGTTGCTATTAGCATGGAGTGGTAAATAACAATAGAAAGAGAGAGATGGAAAGAAAGAAGGAAGTAAAGAAAGAAGAAAGAAAGAAGGAATGAAAGAGGGAGGGAGGGAGAGAGGGGGAGAGAGAGAAATTATTTTGAAGTTTTTATACTGCTGTTGGAAGCTTTAGCCTAATACCAATGTCTCATTTTTAATAAGTTAACAGAATGTCCCAATATTTTTAAGCTAAAATTTTTGGCTTGAAGGTGTAAGAGCACTAAATAGACATGAAAAGTTGCTAAATTGCCCAAGTTAACTATGTGAGGCTTCTGATCTTTCTGCTTAGCTGGATTCCTTGATTAGATAAATACCTTAAAGAAAATGATGCTTTTTATTCCAGAACAAAGCAATTGTCAGTACTTTTTAAGCCAGAAAATGTTTTGTGTCTATAAATAGCTGTTATTTTTAATAAGTGTATTTAAAAATTCAGTAGAGCATTATTAGGAAGTTATGAAATGATGATCAAAGAAACAGTGATGGAAGACGCTTGCTATGAAACTTGTTAATTTACTGTTCTTATTTGGTGCTTAGAAGATCTCACCTGTACGTTCTATACCTGGGCTCGGATGCTGACCTTTCTGCCCCGTTGCTCCTCTGTTATGGCAGGGCATTTACACAGCACTGGCCATGGGTCTTTACCCCAGGGCCTCCTCCTTGGCAAACACGGCCTTGCCTACCATTTGGTTTCTGCCCACCCTCCCTCAAACAACTCCTGCCTGCTCACCTTCCTTCCCATGAATTCTCCATGAGGCTTACCAAGTGACCAGAAATCATAAAATAAAATGAGTAAGCATTCCATATTGGCAAAATATGACCCATTAAAAACGTGGAGGCCATTTATTTGACGGTGATTACTGCTCAACTCCTTATTGGCTGATCTACCAACTTGTATAATTCATTTATTTGACTTTAGACAAATCTTAAATTCCCAGGACCCCATTTTTCTCATCTGTGAAGAGGGGGAAATAAGAGTTTTACCTCTCAGACTCTATTTGAAATTTAAATGGAATAATCCAGGAAAAGGCTTAGCCCAGTTCCTGGATGACAGTAAATGTTCAATCAACAGCTTTATCGTTATTGATCTTGTTGTTTATAAAATGAGGGCTTTAGGCCGTATTTCTGTGCTTTAGATCCCTTTAAGATTCTGAGTTCTTAGAGCCTGACCAGTTTAATTAGGTATGTCTAGTTGAGTAAATTTTAAATAAATTTGCAGGGCTACGCAAATAGCAATTATATCTTGAACAAACGGAAAATCACAAATTGAAGAAGAGTCTTCTGCCTTTCATTCTGAGTTGACTTTTTTTTTTTTTTTTCAATTTTTTTCCTTGGCTTCTTTTGCAGACAGACAATACAGAGGAGTGGTTTGAGGCACAGATTCTAAAGCCAGACTGCCTGTGTCCAAGGCCAGCTCTGTTATTTCCTACCTATGTGACCTTGAGCAAGTTACTCAACAGCCTTATTGTCTAGTTTCCTGGACTGGAAAATAGGTAGAATAATAGTATATACTTCCTAGGGCTGGGTAAGCAAGAAATAATACAAGGGATATGCTTAGTACAACACATAGTATTATAAGAGTGTTAATAAGTGTATTTAAAAATTCAGTAGAGCATTATTAGGAAGTTATGAAATGATGATCAAGGAAACAGTGATGGAAGACGCTTGCTATGAAACTTATTAACATTCTTATTTTCTTCTTTCAACTTTTAAGGGTTATATACTCCATTGCTTTTATTTATAATTCTTCTCTCAGGAACATGGGGAAAACTATCAAACTGCTATTCATACATGTCTTCAGATATTTCAAAGTAATGCTTATAATGTATTATAGCTATTAATGCTATTATAGAAGCCTATGCAATTAAACCCAAGCCAGGTTTTTAAAAATATACTTGCCCAGTAGACGCCAAGGTGAACAGTGTCCCAGGCTAGAATGAGCATTAGAAGAAAGTTTATGTAGCAGTGAGGAGCAAAGATAGCAACACTCTAGATGCTGGCAAAAAAGAGAATAGTGCATTTCCTGCCTGATTGAGGGCAAGTTCAAGCAAAGCAGAGTTCTGCTTGACAGGTGACCATTTGGTGTTAGGTCAAGGTTTAATGTTCAAAGGAATCACCATTTGGTGTTATGAAGAATGGCCACATGCTGGGACGTGATTATGGGTTGATATGTGGAAGTAGGGAAATGTCTTAGGATGGATTCCCCAGAAGCAGTAGCTTCTGACACGAAGATTTATGTGAAATAACTGATAAGAAATGTTTCTAAGGACAACTGTAGGGGAGGAGGAATTGAGACCAGGAAGGATGTGCTACCAAGCAAAGTTGACCAGAGACTCCCATTTGCTGGATCCTGCAGGGGAACTCTGAGGACAGTGTAGGTCAAGCCTCAGAACTGTCCTGCTCGGAGGGCAAGGGAGCTGCAGCTCGGGGTCAATCATTGGTTAAGGGCCAGGAATTAAGGGACCAAGAACATCAATTCCCAAGCACTTCTTGCTCATCGTATGCACAGGCAAAGTATGTTCTGACATTCTGAGGGCAATCTGCTGGGAAAGAGGCGCGGGTGTTGATTGTGGGGGTGAAAACACATTTAGAGCTGGCGTAAACAAAATTCTACAGGGATCTGAGAAGACGTGGCAGAGCACTAATAGTTTCTGCTACAGAAGGTGTGGCTATTTATGTCTGTGTGTGGTTATTTATGTCTAAGCTGAAAGGTCTGAAGAGCCATTGTTACAGCGTCTACCTTTTTAAAAGGCAGTTTTACGATACCGTTTTATCCCAGATGATAGCTCATTGTGTTTTATGTTATTTGAATGAAATGGTTTTGCATTAGTAGCTAAAAATAAGAATCACAAAGACCCCTTACATGAGTATGGGATCTAAAATACTTCCATATGTCTTTCCTCCTTGACCTCAATAAACACTCTATGAATTAGGAAAAGTATGAAAACTTATGTTCATTCCTGAGATAAGGTACTTGAAGCTTGATGACCTAACATCATATCAATAGATGACATCTAAGTCACAAATAAAACCCAGAGAATTGTGCCTCTTTGTTTAGCAACTTTCCCAGGCCTCCAACTAGAAGGCAGCTTTAGACAATCTGAAATGCTTAGTCCCAATCATTTTGATTATTATTAATATTATTATACATTAATGATCTTAAAGTATATTTCATGTTTGCTGTATTGCAAATGTAAAAAATGTGATAAGGTCCACTGTCTCCATCTGTTTTACTTTCTCCCAAAACATTTGATGCCATTAGTGTAATTCTGCAGATAGAGGGTAATTTTTTTTCCACCAGGAAGGTCACCAAACGTTTCAGCCTTGCTAGAGAAGTCTGTCTATTTTAATTTTTGAAGATGATAAGCATGTTAACTAAGACTTTTTAGCTTAGACCATGGCTGCTCCAACCTATTAGGCAAATGGCAAAAGCCGTGGTAAGAATGTCAACGTTTGCATTGAACAGTAAGTTTCTCGACCAACGAAGAGCTAATAAAGTTCCAGGTGTGTTTTGCACAATCCTCACTTACCTTTCCTGATATTGTCCTCTCCCTTTCTCATGTCTGCTTTTCCCAGTCTTATGACTTTTCAAGGATGCACGCAATCTCTCCTTTCTTGCCCATTCTTGGTGCCTGGAACTAGAATAAAAGGAATTAAAAGAAAATTAATCACCAGCATGAGCATTTGAGCCCAGATGTTAAAATGGAGATAACCTTTCATATCCTTTAATTTGATGTAGAATCGGATGAATGGCATTACCAGGAAATATTCATCAGTCTTTTGCCTTTTCCAGGAAGTTAGACATTTAGCTTTCGAATTCAAAGTATGTTTAAAAGTGACTTTATTCTGCTCTTTATATGCCACTTAGAATTCAAGTCCTGCTGGTGGAACATTTTGTAGTAACATTTAAAAATGTAAACATTTTGTTTTTCTCCTTCAGTGAAGGGAGCTGATTCATGATAAGTTCCTCTCTCCCTCCCTTTGCCATATGTCTCTTCCTCGTTGTGGATTTCCTGTTGACATTAAAAGGAACAACTCATGTGAAGGAGTCAGAAAGAAAGCTTTAATTTAATAGGGAAGTTTTTAAAAGCATGGATCCAATTCTCATATAAAGCCATTTAAAATATGTTATAAATCATTTCTTTCTTATTTTGTTAAAAAACTTGTTATATTGGAAGCAGCAATATTCCCTTCTCCCCACCTGCAAAGAAAGGGTTAAGGAAAATATCCTAAGCAGATTTATTTTTGCAGTGAAACAAGGGGCGGGGGCGGGGGGGGTCATGTGTAAAATTAATAAGAGTCTTGTGATTGAATAATACACAGATTACCAAATCTAACTCTGATGCCAGGAGGCTCTGTTTTAGTTTGCTAGAGCTAACTTAACAAAGGACCAAAACCCTGGTGGCTTAAAACCGCAGAAACGTATTGTCTCACAGGTCTGGAGGCAAGGAGTCTGCAACCAAGGTGTTGGCAAGGCCATGCTTCCTTCCCCTGAGGCTGCGGTGTTCTGGCGCTGGCTTGCCGGCAATCCTGGCATTCTTTGGCTTGTGGCATCACTCCATCTCTGCCATCTTCTTTCTCTGTCTACCCAAATTTCCTCCTCTAATAAGGACACCAGTCATGTTGGATGAGGGCCCACCCTAATGCAGTTTGGCCTCATCTTACCAATAATATCTTCAAAGATCCTATTTCCAAATAGGGTCACATTCATGGGACTCGAGATTAGGACGTGAACATATCTCGTTTGGGGGACACGATTCAGTCCACAATACGTCTTAAGCATTGTGTAGTTCCCAATGCGGCAGTTTTCTTTGCCTTTCCCTGTTTGGCAGCACTCTCGCATGCTCCTGCAAGATCATTTAGCACATGTTTATGTATTGGCTTCAAAGGTAATGATTTATTTTCTCAGATAAGTCAGGATGTGTTTATCAGAGATCTAGAGGAATTATTTCAGCATGGTACTATTGGATGCATGGATGGATTGCCATCACAGCCTGTTGTTGCTGTCTGAGGCTTTGTCACAAGAGATAGTCACATTCCAAAGGTCCTTTCCTAGCTCTTTTTTATCTTCTTTGATCCTGCTTCACACCTCTTATTTTCAATTGCCATTTGAGTGAGATGTCCATGTGTCCATCACAGAAAGTTCTTACAAATTGGATGCTTTTCCAGTATGAATTACAGATTATCTGCTATAAGAAAGTTCAAAATATTTTCCAATTTTTCCAGCTTTTAATACGGAAGTCAATATGAGATATGAAATGAAGCCAGATGTGAATTAGACAGGCTGGGAGACTGAACAGAGGCACAGCCCTTCATCTGTTTTTGCCTATTTTCAGGAAATGATTACATGATAAAGTAAAACTTACTGGAGAAATAGCTTTAGTGATACATTTTAAACTCTATTTTATACATGAGAATATTAGATTGAATCCTAAAAAATTGCCACTAACTGATGATTCTGAACTGCCAAAAAAAAAAAGGCAATTTCCAATGGCTCAACCTAATAGTATGATACTGTTTTATATATAATCGTTATTTATGCTGTTATCAGGCTATTTGCATTTTGATATACAATACTTTTCCCCAGCTTCAGGGTTTCAATTTCTAAAATCTCCAGTAATGGGAGAATTCATAACTGAAGATGTTAAGACCATATAGAAGAAATTTGGTTATGGAAGATTGCTGTCCTATTCAGTAAATAACACAGTAAACAATGTCAATATTGATGAGATTTTTGCATCTTATATTAGTGATGATGCATCCTGACAGTTTCTATTTATTATCTTTTTTGGTAAGGGTACTTTGGGGATTC
>JAQZBX010044284.1:0-21406 GCA_029593785.1 Cabassous unicinctus
AAAAAAAAAAAAAATACACAAAACAAAACAAAACAATCTCCACTTTTGGGGAGTGGATGTAGCTCAAGTGGTTGAGGTTCGATCCCCAGTACCTCCTAAAAACAAAACAAAACAAACAAACAAAAAACCCCAACTCTCATCGGGGAGCAGATGTAGCTCAGTGGTTGAGTGCCTGCTTCCCATGTATGAGGTCCTGGGTTCAATCCCCAGCACCTCCTAAAAAATGAAAAAAAATAAAAAGTATTATTGTGAGAAGGGGTCCAGAGAGTTCACCAGAAAGCCAAAAGATGAGTAAAGCCACCTGATCTGGGCATTACATGGATAATCTAGGACCCTGAATATCCACATATTGTTACCAGTGACACCTGCTATATGCGGAATCTTCAAATGCTACCCAGCACTGCTCACAGGCATGCTCACACTTCCCACTCCATCTACAGCTGAGCAAGAGAAGGTTTCTCTATATTATTTCTCCATTGTTGTCAACATAAAGTAAAGGGAAAACAGAGAAAGGAACATGACCTTTTAAAAGAAATAATGATGCACAATTTTACCCGAGGAACCTTGTAAGTTAACAGATCATGAAGTGTTGCATCTTGGAAAGCAAATTGCAGCTTCCTAGTAACTCCATAAATTGCTTCTAACTTTTCTAGAAGCCAGTTGGCTTTCTCTCCTCAAGATGAAAAGTGAATGAATCTTACCTGTTATTACTGACGCTCTTTCTCTCAGCCAGTTAAGTACAATACAGATACAAATTTAGAGACACTACAACACCCTTGAGTCAGAAAGAAAGCGACGTGGGGCTCTCAGGCGGGCAGAAGAAAGCAACGCATGTTGGAGGCCCGTATTTCTCAGCACTGTGGTCTCAACATTTAGAAACACCCTGGCATAAAAACAACACTGTTGCTTTTAGAAATTTTGTTCTTTTTTTTTTGTTTTGTTTTAAACACCAAAAACGAGATTCAGCCCACAAATTTAATATTGTCAATATATCTTCTTCATTACACAACTGGCAGACCAACTGTCACCTAAGTAATTCAGACTCTTTCAAATCCCACACCCACACATCCTGAACTCATCCTGCATCCAGATATGAATAAAGATGAACAGCATCTTGAGGAAATAGCATCTCCATTCTCAAACGCCAAAAGCCATGGAGTTTCTGAGGGATTTCTCAGAGCAACAGGAGAGAACCCTAAAGCCACCATTTTGTTATAAAAGTCACGTCCTTCTTTGTCAGCCTTCACACTGGGGATTTTGAATTAAATGGGACCTCAGGAATCCCTTCCAATGCCAAGATTCTAGGGTTCTCTTCTAAATAAATGACTTTTTATTTTATTTTACTAAGCTCAAGTTAATTAGCTTTGGGTAGGTCAGCAGCTCAACTCAGCATCTCTTTATTGAGAATAGTTCCGGGAGACCTTGATGAAACAGTTACTTGCTTGCATGCTGAGTAAATAGGAAAGCATGCTGACTGTATTTATTTTACTATCATTATATCTCCGTGGGGTGATCTCGTGAAAAAAAAAAAAGTGTGGATTGTTAATATCGTTGTATGTGTGTATGTGCACGCATATATGTATATTCTTAAATAATTACTTTTTTCTTCCTCTACAGCCAAGAATGCAGGAAGTTCCTAACATTCAAACTGTTTAAAACACATTTGTTTATAAATTGGGATATTTGTCACTCCACTTGTTAGTGTTCATTCATTCATTCAACAAATAGCTACTGAGTGCTACTATGTGCTAAGCTGGGGGCATATACCAGATACAGGGGTAGAAAATCAGGTACATCTTTACCCAAAGGGATGCTTCACAAGGTGGGTAAGTGTCCAGGTTAACCCATAATAATCTCTTTGAAACCAAATGCTCTATTTCACCTACACTATTAATTCAATAGACCAAGGTGTTGCAAACCTATCTCAAAAGAGCACGACCTTGGCTCCTTTGGGCCTCTGCTCTTGCAGTGGTTGAGGGGTACAAGGTCCTAGATACCAGCAGAGAATGGGGGTTCCAGTGGCATCAGACACTTTAGTTCTGGGGCTTGGAGGAGAGTATAATAGACTCTGAGGTTCAGGTCAACTCCTGAAGTGGAGGTGGGAGCCGAAATCCAAAACCAATGAGCTTTCATAAGGCCGCCATTTTTCCAAGCTCCTTACGACCTAGTTAAGCTAGGCAATACCGCAATACAACAAAACAAATGAAGATAACACAAAATCAGAATGACTTCATGATTCAACATATTGTAATAAGCCTGATGTGTTCACCAAGGTGCAATTACAGAACACTTTTATGCAGTTACATGAAGCAAGTTAGATGTGGAAACACCTGTCCGCTGTGGGAAAGCCAACATCTCCCAAGCTTCGCCACTCAATCAGAAAAAATTCAACTCTTCAAGGGTTTGATCATTTCCTTAAAAGCCTTCAAGATCAAAGCCAGCCTGAGATGGAAAAGGATCAAAAGAGAGGAAATTACACAAATGGAAGTACAGATTCTGACATGACCCTAACTAATACCTAGGGCAGCTGACTCTTCCAGAGAATCGTCCCCATTTCTCAAAGAAACAATCAACACACACCACAAAGAGGTTAAGTGCATGTTTTCCCTGAGATCCCGAATCCATGCAAAATTAATCAGAAACTCTTAGCTGGATCTGACGTACAGACTTCCAAAATGGAATGTCAAGCTCCTTGTGATGTTTTTAACAGAATGAAGGGGAAAAATACGCCTACATTTTTCTTCCCCCATCTATTATTAAAATTAAAAAGGCAAGTGAGGACATTTGAGTATCTTTGGGTGATTTCAACTACAATTGGGGCTATACTGAGTGTATGGCATTGCCACAGCATGTGAGCACCTAAGAAAAATTCTCATTTATCTGGAACTTTGCTCCAGCATGAGGGCATTTATTGCCATCATCCCAAAGGCTCTACACAGCATGGTATGTGTGGACAAGAAATACAATAACCATTCAGCAGGTAATTGAGGTTCACAGAGATTAAGGGGCTCTCACCTGTGGCCACACAGCTAATGGCATAATCATATGCAAAATCAGGAATCCCACTTCCAGATCTTAGCATCTTTAAACAGGCTCAGAACCAAGAGCTCTAATCTCCTGCAAGAGGCTCGTGTGCTTTATTCTGCTTGGGCAGTGTTTTTTCATTTTGTTTTGCTCTGCTTTTAATTAAATTAATCACTACCATTTAAATATCAGGAGCTTTCAAGTAAAAAGCTGGATTTCTGACTTTATTTTGGAAAATTCAAAGCTCACACCCACACAGGTGCAGGCAACAGAAGGGTGGAGCTAAGAGGAGACCGCGGCTCACTTCCCAGTGGATCTTGTCATATCCTCAATCTACTCAAAGCCTCCTTCTTCCCTAGTATCTAGTGCTCAGCTATGCAAAACTCTAACGGGCCATGGTGTTTCCTGTTCTGTGCCTGTGCTCATGTAGTGCTCTTCCCGTGGGATGCCTGTGGATGTGAGGGATTGAAGTGGATCCCCTAATAAGATATTTGAAGTCCTAATCCTCACTACCTTACAATGTGATTATATTTGGAAATAGGGTCATTGCAGATGGAGTGAGTTAGGTGAGGTCATACTGGAGCAGGGGGGCCTCATCCAATCTGCCTGGGGTTCTTATAAGAAGAGAAGTGACACAGAGATACGCAGGGAAGGCCACGTGAAGACTGGGGCAGAGACCCGGGAGCCACGGCTCTAAGTCGTGAAATGCCTAGGATCGCCTGCCACCATCAGAAGCTGGGGAGATGCACGGAAGGGCTTCCCCCTTGCGCCAGCGGAGATGGCATGGCCATGAGCACACCTTGATTTCAGACTTCCAGCCCCCAGAACTGTGGGAGAATACATTTCTGTCGTTTTAAGCCACAGTGTTTGTGGTCATTTGTAAAACAGCTCTAGGAAACTAATACAGTGGGTCTGTGATCATCTTTCAAGATTCAGCTCACATGTCCCTGATTCCATGAAGCCAATTCCGATATGCCTGGAAGAACTAATCTGCTTTGTTCAGGGCTTCTGAATGTTTTCTTGCGCTTGTTTATTGAACCTCTTTTCATATGTGCATCTTCAACGTTGGACACAAAGTAAACACTCAATAATGTTTTGATCAATACTAATCACAAAGGTGTAAACAGATGGGCCAGAGGCTGTTCAAAGCACCTTATACACATTAGTTCATGTAATCCTCACAACTACCTATTAGTATACCCATTTTATGCTAAGGAAACTGAGGCATATTAGAGATTAAGAAATTTTCCCAGGGGTCACTCAGCTAATAAGTGGCAGAACAGGAATTAGAACCCAATCAGGCGAGCTCAGGAGTGATGGATGGATGAGTAAGTGGAAAAACAAGTAGAGAAAAGGAAGGGAGGGAGAGAAGGGGAAAAAATGAGGGAGGGACAGATGACCTGTCAGGAAAAAGGAATGGAAAAATGGAACGAGGTACGAAAGAGCATATTCTGTTTCAGGAACTGCACACCTTTTGGTCAGGCAAAGGAGTGGTATGTGCTGGTAAACAAAGCCCTGCTTTGTAGTGTCTTCCAAATTCAGTGGTGTAAATACTGCCATGGCTGATTTCAAGCTACCAACAAGAAGTCACTGAATACCGAGTTGGAAAGAAATGTGACAATCCCAGTACAGGCCAGCTCTAGCATACCAGGGCATGGGATATGGACAGATGAAGAGGCAGGCAGTGGCCAGGTGATGAAAGACCTTTCAAACATACTAAGGATGTCATCCTCCCATATGCAACCAGGAGTGATTTAAACGCTTTTAGCAGGGAGTGACATAATCATGTGGTTCTACAGAGGTGGCTACAAGATGGGTGTATAGTCAAAAGTTTAGGGATTGCTCCCCCATCTTCCCTACACCTTACCTGAGTGACAAAGTTATCAATTATTCTACCCCTTTCCTTCCTTATCCTTTCCCAGTCAGCTGTTGACCCAGCTTAAACAGAGAAGTGTCTCCTTGACTCTACAGGTCATCAAGCTAGAAGAGGCCTTAGAAATTACCCAGTCCCTAGGCATCCTCTTACAGGTGGGAAAGCAGAGCCCGGGGAAGTTGATGCGACTGGCCCAAAGGCACCCAACTGGTTAGGGCCAAAGCTGCAAATAGAACCAGGTGGACTTGTCCTGTCAAATGGTCTACAAGCACATACAAAGAGCATTTTTTGAGATGTTGTCTCCTCCTGCAAAGTCAAAGGTTTTCTTAGAAGAGCCTGTTCTAAGCAGGGTCCATTTCACCAATTAGAACAGACAGAAACCTGATGATCTCCAGGAAAGGGACAGCCTGTTACCTTCCCCCAACATAGCACAATATGAGCCATCTGCTTAGGAAACACCCCCCCAGGCCTCAGTCCTCTCAGCCTCACTTATTAGCCTTATTAGCCAGTTTGAAAATTCTCCATATCCTGCCTTTTCCCATGGGTCTCCATCAGCCTGCCTACCCTGAAGCCATTTCCTGATAACCAGAAAGTGGGCAGGGAAAGGAAGTGAACCTTGAAAAGCTGTTGTGGAAGTGCTGCTAAAAATATATATATAAATCTCGGAGGGGAAATTGAAGCTTTTGGTGGAAATGCAACATAGTCTGGTAAATCAAGCTCATTTCAGGTGACATTAGCCAAAAGGCTACAGGACACCTGGCCAAGGAGACTATTGGAAACTGCAATTCAGGCTATTGTTCATCCAGTAAGAGCCAGGAAGCTGCCCCAAGGAAGTCCTATTTTCTAGTTCTCACAAGGTTATCCCATAGCCTGTCTGGTTGTGACTCTGGCATGAGAACGCTTTCAGCTAAAGGTGTTCCCCATTCCCAATGTCCTTCACTGTCCACCACAAGGATCCCCATGAATAAGGCAGAGAAAGCCAATGCCTTTGGCCAGAGAGGGGAAAATTGGTCCTGGGAGAGTTCAGTCAGGAGGACCCCATGTTATCATAAGCTCAGGCCTGTCCGAGTTTCCTTCTACTGCCATGGAGTAATTACTAAGAGCCCTTTCATTCTCAAAAGTATCCCAGTGTGGAGGATAACTGATATGGTCACCTTAGTCCAGGGTTCTTGGAGTCACAGACCTCCAAGGCATCTGCTAAGAGAATTCAGGAGATCCATGGATTTGAGGGAAATAAAAGCCATAACTTTATGTTTACCAACCTCAAACAGCAATTTAGCACTTAATTCCATTATGAATGGAGGTCACAAACCTAAATGGACTGCAGTAGTATAATTCTGTCATCAATATATATCAGATATTTTCATCTCACAATACAGTGGTTGCAGATATCTCACGAGAGCAACTATACTATTCGACGTCAAAATAATGGCTTCCTTTAAATATACATGTCAATGTTTCAGTAAAATTGGTTTCTATTATAATTTTATGTATTTTAGTTCATGTATTTAAACACTTTGATCTGGGGCCCTTAGGTGAGTCCCTGGGCTTCACCAGACTGTCAAAGAAGACCATGGCATAAATAAGATGAAGAGCCCTTGGCTTAGTGATTGAGAAACAAACAAAGAAGACCCCAGGGATGTTAAAAAAGAGGCCATGCCCCCTGGTTGAGGAGCTAGATTGTCTCGGAGTTGATCTAAACTATTAGGAATTTATTTAGATATATTCTCCTTTCCACATCTCCCCTTCTTCAGGTATTTATTGTGTCCATTTGCTTTCTTTGTCTTTCTTCTCTTATTTTTATGCCTTTTTTTCTTATCCTTCAGTTTTGGGTTTACTAGAAAATATCTCATAGACTTCCTGTGCTAATTGCTGGGCAGCCTTCCATCCGGTTGTTTGTTTTTCCTTGTAGCTGAGCATCTCTTACCCTCCTTTCTCTTCTACTCCCACCATTCCCTGCTGCTTTTCTGCTGCCTCTCCCTTGACCCTTCTGACCAGGTGGGCTATAAGCCATCCCTCTTTTATGGTTTTTGTGGCAGATGCTTTGGGCACCAAGAGGCTACACTGCACTGTCCATTTGGGAATGATATTCATTTTGCTTACAGGAAGTGTTTCTCAGAAGCAACTAAAAAAAAAAAAAATAGACCAGCCACCCCAATAAATGACTATGAAATATTCCACAGCAGGAGGCTACCTAACTTCACAAACCCAACCGTAAATATAAGTAGAAAGGATGGAAAGCAATCCTGCTTGATGATCCCAGGTGACCAGATGTCTAAGGGAAGGTCAGCAGGCTGCACTGGGATTCTTGTCAGTGCATAAATTCCCATGTAGCAAAAGGAAAGCATACTGCTTAGTCACTGCTAAAAGTGTGAGCCTCCTGTAAACAGCAGGCTTATACAATGATTGTTTTTCTAAATCAGAGCTGAGGTTAGAAGACTAGGGGGAAGCAAATGCAATCTTATAACCTTTGTACTTTAGCTTTCGACAAATATGCAAGTGCATTGTGCCTTCACGCTGGCCCTCACCAAGGGAAATATTTCTCCTTAAACAGTGGTTTCTGTAAGATACTAAATGCTTAAATGCAGACTGAAAAGTCTATCAATTGATGGAGGGAGGGAGGGAGGGGAAAAGAGAAAAAAGGGAAACTAACCTATATTTGAAAACATACTTACTGCTTTGTCAAATACTACTACATAGTTAAGAATGACTTAGAATATTTTAGTTTTTATAATATTCATTTCATTTTACTTCTAGTAAAAGGCACTAAAAGCTCTTTTTAAAAACTGTTGAAAAGTATAGTGTTATTTGCACTGGGCAAGTATTAACATAAAAAGTATCTTAGAGAATTTTGAATAAAATGAAACCACAAATTTCATCAATTTCACTAATCTGTTCATTTATCCTCTTAAAGAAAAAAAATCTGTTTTTATTCGGGTTCCTTTTTCAGTAATTATTTATTTTAAAAGAGTTATACAACCCTCACTATTAACTTACCATCTTTGGGAAAACGGTGTGTTCCAATTCTGTCAGCTATTGAAAAGATTCCAGATTTCATTCTCATCTGAAATGACCGTTTCATATGTTGTGTTGAGATGTATTAATTCACAAAGTTTCTGTGAAGTACACACACACACACACACACACACACACACACACTAGTAATTCAGATGCAAAAACCTCAATCATGGTTCCCAACCACTTGTAAAGCTCACCAAAGCTTCAACCTGATAAAAGTAGCACTGAATGTATTAATCGTATAGATTATTCAATTCCAAATATACAGTATGACATTCTATTCTTATTTAAAATAAAATCCATGAGGGTAAAGTTTCTTAGGTTTTACTTTAATTTCCCCTCCCTCCATCCAAATTCTCTATAAAATTGTTTCCAAAGAACCTTAATATCCAGCTTCTTGTTATTCAAAATAAGTTCAGGTGCTCTTGTTCTTGATTATTTATTTTTGAATCTCGAACCCAAAACGAGAATTTTAACTCATGTATTGCATGAATATACTTATTCATTGTGTTCTGAATAAGGTTTTCATTTTTTCATACCTTTTGCCCCAGAACACGGTGCTTAGCAGCAATTGTTAGTCTAAACAACAATAAACTCATATTTAAAGACACACGCATGTCCAAAGAATTCTCCTGGCAGAAAAGTTGTTGGGCCCATTAGCAGGTACCACATGGGAGTCGTGGCAAAGTAAGCAGAGGGGTGGCAGACCACACAAATAGGATGAGGATACAGCTAACTCCCTATCAGCCCCAAAAGAGGAGGAACTGGGAACCAGGATGTCTGCCCAGATCCAAACAGATTCGCCTTCCTATTGCTGCTAGAACAGAGACTTTTTTTTTTTTTTTGTCAAATCTGATTTCATTGTCACATCCTTCTTCTCTAATACTGCTGTTATCCTGCCTAACAAGTGTCCCCCACCTTTAGAAGGTTATCCTTCTGAGATTATCTGATTTCCAATGGCTCTCCCTGAAGAGTGGAGTCGCCATCTATTTCTTACATAAAAACAATATTCATTTTCTAATAAATTTCCTAGAAAGTGAATGCTTCCCTTGTGATAAATTGGGACTCTGGGATTCAGATCCATCAACCCTGACACAAATGACAGACTGAGGTGGTGGGTAGGAAGGGAAGGCGAAAGATGAGCATCTATTTGTGCTTGCTGTCCGTGGGCACTTCTGGCAGACAGGACCATCCTGGGAGACTGTGTGCACCCATCACATATGGGCTCCTCACCAGCCAAGCCTCATGGCCATCTTCCCCCATCCCATCCCTTCTCAGACAGCATTATTCCCTCACCTTCCCCTTTTCTCTCCCCATCCCCAGTCACTGCCTAAGGGACTTTCTTCTAGTTTATTAAGGCATCAGGGATGCAAATACTATTCCAAGTGATAAGAGAGGTACCAGGTTTCTTCTACCTTATGCCTGTAACTCTTGCTGTCCCTCTACAAGGTGATTCTGAGAAACAGGCTTTTCCCAAGTCCTCTGCCTATTTCCCCCAACAGACTTCTTCGTGGGTTTGTCTCCAGGGGAAGGATGTCCTGGAACTGTAACTAAAGAGAAGACTTGAGATGTTCTTAGAAACCAGAATTGTATTCTACAAGAATGCCTAGGGGTATACAGAATCACCAGAAGCCTGGAGAAATTTCCCTTTGTTGAAGGGATTCTGTGGGTGAGAGAGTGGCAAAGAATTATTTATTTTCCCCTTCTGAACCCCCCTTTTCCCTAAAAGCCACCAGAGAGATACTGTTTTTTCTCAGATTTCCATCAGTCTAAAGTTTAACTCAAAAGTCAGAAAACTAGGAGAAACAGACCAGTTCATTTAATCATATTCAAAGGGTTTTCACTTGTGCTGTACCACATTTTCTCTTATTTTCACAAATAAGCGGGGCAGGGCAGAACTACTCGATTTGAAAGAAAGATTTTGCTAAATGGTTGGAAATCCATTTAATCTGGTTTAGAATCATCCAAAGAGAAGCATAGTTAATTTCTGTTGATTTACAGGCTTATAAATATTCTACTGCTTTTTTTTCCCCCAAAAGAAGCACATTTGTGATGTTTTGTCCATTATATAATACTGACTCTTTTTCTCTTTGAGATCCTGATGGAGGCATTTATCAAGTAAATGCTAAATAGTCTATTTTTTAAATAAAAAAGACTCCCCCCCCCAATTAATTGTATGATGTTGAAAAACAACAGCAGTGAATATAATCTATTCATGAATAAACATAGTTTATTTGGACCAAGGATTATAGAACAGTGGTTCTAGCACTATTTTTGCAAGAAACTGCACTAAGTGGCCTTGGGCACATCACTGAATCCCCTCTCTGCGCTTCCATTGGGAGGGATGATGTCTAACATTCAACGTTCACTCACCAGAGAGGGACTCATTTGCAGAATACAGTTTCTATTGAAAAACTGCTTTTGTTTTGACCATAGAACAAATCTCTGCTCACATAGGAAGACCTTCTTCCACTTCTCCCTACATCGAAGCATGAAATGTCTACCAAAAGGCTTGGAAAAGAAGTCCAATTCCAGCAGCCAATTCCTAAGGCTGCTTCCTGTACTAGCATTTAATCATACGAAGGCACATCCCAACAGACTCCAAGGAGGGCAATGTGCAGTGTCAGTATCCCCAGCACTGCAGCCACAGGTAAGGAGTGAGTGACATTTACAATATGCACCTGAAGTTTGGGGTGAAAGGGTAAGGGGTCTCATCCATGCTTCTTTCTACACAAAGGGTCTTTAATACCAAATAAGGCTGGGGGCATGGGACATGTTTTCAGACCACGAGACTGACCATCCCCACCATTTACTGGCTAGATGGCAATGAGCAAGTAACTTACTTTCTCCAAGGTTTGGTTTCCCCATCTATCAAATGCAAAATATAACTTTACCTGTCTCTCAAGGCTGTTGTGAGGATTAGAGCTAGGACAATGCACATAAAATAGCTAGGAGAGTACCTCACACATAGGAAGAACTCAGTAAATGCTAGCTCGGATTATTGTTATTACCTGACTCCCCAGAATGGCTCAGCAACATAAAAATAAATAAATAAGAATCACAGTGTGGATTTGGAATCTTCAAGAGCTCTCAAGGGATGTTCTACCCTGTTTCTACATGAAACCGGATGTATCCAGGTGAGGCGCACAGAAAAAAGCTAGGCTCTGGGGTCTCAGAAGCTAAATCCAGCTGGGTGAGGAATGCAAGTCTGGGATCCTACCTCAGGTATCCAGGTAATCCTCCAGGCTTGGCTTGTGAGGGTGTGGCCCTTGTGCTCAAGAGCTGCACTGGGAGCAGACTCACAGGGAATCCCCATCCCACTCCTGGGGCTCAGGAGCTTTCCGGGGGGAGGCAGGGAGCTCGCTGCTCCAGGGGTGCCCCGGGATGGGAGTGACCGACTTTGGATTCCTCCAGGGAGCCCTGGCTAGTGGCCTCTCCTCCAGAGGGGTCCAGAAAAGGGGACTGCGCTGAGTTTTGCTTTCTCCCTGCTGGTGCAGGAGAGCAGGGGATGTCTATGGGGCGCCCGCAGACAGATGCGCCCCCAGAAGCCTGCATGTGGGAGGTCTGAACAGGGACGACGGCTCCAGACCCTCCCAAGCTCCAAATTCTTCTAAGGGACCAGCAGGAATCAGGGACCGGACTTCCAGTCAAAAGCGCTCCTTGGAAGAGGCGTGCATCTCCTCGGGGAGGGAAGGGTTAAGTCAGGTGCTTCCCCGCCCTGGACAGTCCAGCGAATTCCCCACCTGCAATGGCAGCCTCCAGGCCCCCCTCCCGTAAATGGTCTTGCATTGCACACTGTTGGGGTGCAAGGAGCAAAGAGCGGCGCTTACAGAATCTGCTGAAGCGTCTGGAACAAGCAGAAAATCTACCTGGAAACGGCAATGTGGACAGACCCACCTTCTCCCGGGCCCGGGTCAGGGCGCCTAAGTCTCGCCTCACCCGGTGCCTAGACTCCCCCGCTCAGCAATTCCCCGCACGCCCTCCAGCTCCGCGCTCGGGAGCCTCCAGTGCACAGCGTGGGGCTCCCCCTCTCCCTCGCTCCGCCCAGGTGCGATTTGTGTTGGGGCGGGCGGAAGGTGGCCCTCACCGCAGCCTCGGTCCCTGTGCTCTCCTCCAACCCATTAGGAACCATGTCTACCCGCCGGGCGCTGGGGACTCCCCCACCCCGCACGAAAGACTCCTCGGGAGAGCCCGGAGTCCTCTTCTTTCCCTGCGGCTGTGAAGACAGCCTTGATTCCCGGGAACCTAGCAAGGGTGGTGGGCGTGGGTCTACCGACCCCGCGGTGGAGGTGGAACAGTGCAGAAACAGGGAACGGAGAAGGCAGGGGACGAGGGTCCTCCCGGAGCCCGAGACAGCATCCCTGTTCCATGACCTGACGACCCAGGCACAGCCCAGGACGCCAACGCATTCAGATTCTCGCGGGGAGGTTTGCTTGCCCCTGGGTAGGGAGATCCCCCATCCCAGGCACCTAGCCGCTAGCCTTCCCAAGCCCCCTCCGGCTCCTGCCTCCGGCGTCTCCCAGCTCACCAGGTACCCAGCCCCTCCCCCATTGTATTTACACACCCGGGCCAGCGCCCTCCGGACTCTGATCCATTTTCCTCGTTGCCAAATCACAGTTCCAGGGCTCTGCCCCTCGCCCACAGCAGCGTGGCCTTTTCGTTCCTCTCGCCGGGGGAGAGATCCACCCCCAACCCCCAGGGTCCTTCCCCACCCCCACCCGTAACCTTTCCCTCCCCAAACCAGTTACTTCACCCACCCAGATCTGCACTTGCAGTTCCCACGGCGGACAGCCGCAAGCCACTCCAAGGCTTTCATTACCAGGACTGGGGGTGCTCTGCGCAAGACCGGAGGGACCCCAGCAGCGCTGGACAGAGCCCTGGGGGTGGCTTTAGCCAGCTCCCCTCCCCCCGCCATCCCACCTCTCCCATTTCACTTCCTCGGCTCCTACCCACCCCCTACAGGCAGGAGGAGCACTGCTGGGTCCCAAACCCTCGCCTGTAGAGCGCATGCTACGGGGAGTGAAAAGTCGCCTGGCAGGAACACACACCGAGAAATGGGCAGATGCCTATGGCAAGGGGAGCTGGGGGAAGGGCGCATGTGAGAACTAGACATGCAACTTGCACGGCCCCGGGTGAGCACCGCGCAGGGAGGGGGACACAAAAGTTTGCAGACTATTGCTCTGCAGCTGGCTGCGCGGCGAGCAAAAAGGGTCGACAGCCCCTCGCGAGGCGGGATCTCTCCAGGGGTCTGCGCCAAGGGGACCAGAGGATGCAGGCAGACGTAGGGACATAGATCAGAGCTAGGGTGACAGTCCCCTTCTGCTTGTTCCCGGAGGGATGGCCTAGGCGCCCGGGTCGGGAACGATCCCGCGCTCTGCGAAAAGCAACAGGCGGCTGCACCTTACCTTGCGCCAAGTCCGGGGCTCGGGCGGCTGCTCCATCCTCGTGGCGCAGGGAGGAGGCGTCGGGTGCGTATGCCTGGGGGTGTGCGCGCTGCCAGGGCTGCAGCGATGCCTGCCTCCAGCCGGCTTGCAAGCCGCGCTGCCCGACCCGCACTGCCCAAGCCGGATTCCGGCGTTTGGTGCGCGGCCGCTGGAGCGCGGGACGCGGCGGGGCGTTGCGCTGCCGGCGGCCTCGGGCGCCTGCACCCAGCGAGGGTGCGGCCCCCGGCGGCGGTGCGGGGCACGGCCCGGCTCCCGCTTCTGCGGCGGCCGCTGCAGACCTTGCGCCGAGCCCCAGAGCCTCGCAGAAGGAGGAGACAAAAGACGCGAGGGAGGCGAAGCGCCGCTCGCCCAGCTGCGATCAGCTCCCTCGCTGGAGGGGAATTGCCTCCAAGCCCGGGCTGGGACTGCGGGAGGAGGGGCGAGGCGGCTGGGGACGCGAACGGCAGCAGGGAATGAACGTGACAGCCGGAGCCCGGCAGCCGCCTTGCCAGCGCTGCCCTCTCGCCTCCCGGGTGGGGGGTCCGGAATGAGCAGAGGGGGCGGGGGCTGAGCCTGTGCTGGGGGAGGAGATGAACTGAGGTGAGAGTGTTCGCTCTCTCCGCCGCCTTCGCCTTCCTTCCAAACCCTCCCTTGCACATCTCCCCTTGCCTGATGCTAAGGCCCCATTCTCTCTCCTGTTTTTCTAACTCCCGACAGCAGAGCTGAATTAAGCAAAGCAAAAGAAGCAAAACGTGGCGATGGGTGGATTGCCCTCTAATGGGAAAGAAGGCGGATGCTTAAAATCAATCCGACAGATGACTGCCGACTTGCCTCCGGAATGCCGGCACCGCGCTGGGACCTTAAGGTGGGGTCCCCACCCTGCGGGCTCCATGATCAGATTTCAGAATGAGTTTCCCCTGCTGTTCGTCAAGCCCAAAGTTTAGGGTTGAGTCCTGACCCCTGATCCCTAACCCCAACCAATCCAATTAACCCCAAGCAAAAGGTTTGAGGAGAATTCAATTTTCCCTTACCCTTCAACAGCTGATGTTGAAATGTTCAGCCTAAAAGGAGTTTATAGGGCCCTTAAGAAGGTGGGTTTTGTTTTTGTTGTTTTAAGATGAAGGTACATTATTGGTTTCAGTGATGTTCTTATTTCATGATTTTAGTTATTTATCAGATCTGCACCAGAAACCAATCTGGGGCAGAGGAACCCTTCTCCCCAGCCTCTAGAGCTTCTACTAGGTAAACCCAGGCTCTTCAGAACCCAACTCAAATACCACCTTCTTACTTAAGCCCCCTTTCTCTCCTTACCACCAGCCCAGACCACCATTAATCTTTTCCCGCTGCTCTTTGCTATGGCAGAGTTTTATTTGCCAATGCTTGCCAGTGCTTACATATGGATTATAGATTTCTATTGCTTCAGTCCCCTCTGGGTATTCCCTATTTTATTTTATCTTATTTTATTTATTGTTGTTTGTTTCCATTGCAACATTCAGTAGTTTTGCATCTACTGGGTGCTCAAGGAATGCTTGTACAGTTTAAGGTTATTTCCACCTTCAAGAACAGCTAAATCCCAGTGTCCCTAGAATTAAAGAGACTCCAGTGATGAAATTTTATGAGTTTCGGGGAGGGGCGTGGTTACTTCACAGCTACCCCTTTGCCATGGACTGGCAATGTAAAACTATTTAATTCACTTTTGTTTCTAAACAAACCATATCTTCTCTGGCTGACCACCTCAACTCTTTTTGCTGAATTCCCAAAGCCCAAAGAAAACCAAGATGTTGAGCAACTGCATAGAGCAAGAGTTATGTATTCAGCTGCCAGCACCTAAAGCAAACCCAATTCCAAGTGGATAGTGACCAAAAAATCTATCATTTCTTGACCTGTGTCAAGTATGTTGAAAGCCTGCCAAGGTTTCCTCATTTCCAATGACGCGCTCTTATTCTAGATGCTTTGTAGAGTAGTTTGAACAGAGTTGCATTGCGGAGAGGTGAAGAAATGTACTTTAGAGTTCAGACATAGTTAAAACCATCTTTAGTTTTCTGTCCCCACTGCCTTTGAATTACAGGATGGATCATCCCAGGTCAGGGATGTTCTATGGAAAAGCTCCATAGATGACTCTTAAGATATCTTCTACTTCTACGATTTTTATCATACTGTGATTTGAAAGGTTGTGGTTTGATGTTTTATATATTCATAATTTGTTGTTTCAAATGAGGTTTTAGGATCCAGACACAGGTACGTATGGATGTCAGGTATGTTATTTAGCATAATTTTTCTGAAATTTGGCATTAGTTTCAAAAGCCGTCTAGACCTTCATGTATATTTATAAAATGTATTGTAAATGGAATGATACATTTTTTGTAATGTGTACTCCAGTATTAACAGTAGTATTATGTCTTCTGTTTTCTTTACTTCTTATATGGTAATCAAAAGGTAATTGAGTTTGTTTACAATTTAGCTTTCTTTTAATTAAATAAAAAAAAAAAGTTAACTACTGACATAGGAAACCACTAGACTTGGATACTTTCTGCCCTAGTTGAGTCACCTAATCATCAACATGACTTGCTGACTGTTGGTGTCACCATTGCTATAAAAAGGATAAATGACAGGGCATGGGGTTTGTCACATCTGATATAAACTTAGATGTGTTTTGTAGCAACTGAGAGTTGAGTCCAGCTCAGCAAAATATGATGTGTAATATGAAGAGTTGATTGGTTGTTGGCCCTGTCTTGCCTTGACAGCCAATTAAAAAAAAAAAAAGAAGAAGATGAAAGAGGAGACATCAGAAGCTATATTTGTAACTTTTGATTAATGAATTAGAGAAGGAAGCCTGGCATTAAAGGGCCATGAGAGTCAGACCTACATATCTACACTAGGGGCCCCTCAGGATGAGAGGTGGGGCTTTTGTGAAACTTGTCTGTGTACATGTCAAATGTTTCAGAAATAGAGAGGCAAATATCATTTACAGGTGCATTCAGCTTAACTTTCTTTGGAAATAGGGGTGCATGCTTTTAAAATCAATATGTTCCAGAAAATATTCCATGTATAGGAAATTTCTTGAATTTTGAATTGTATTCTCCCTTGAGATTCCCTACAGAAATAGAACTATGTTCTTTTGAGCCCATGAGTAGAGTTTTTGAAATCTGAACAGCTGGGGTGCCTGAAACTCTGCTGTCGAATGAATGCAGGGAATCAATTCAATGTAAGGGGATGTTAGTACAATGAATTCTTTGTGGAAAGTTACTGATGTTAACTATATGGAATAACAAACCACCCTAAAACTTCATGACTTAACAACAGTCATATACTTAGCCTAAATTTGGAATTTGGACAAAGTTCAGTATGGAAAGCTCATCTGCTCTACCCCATGTCAGCTTGGGGCCATTGGACTCAAGGTTGAAAAATCCACTTCCTAACTAGCTCACTCATGTGCCTGGCAGGTTGTCCCGGCATTACCCAGATAATGTAAACCAGTTTAGCCTTGGCCATTATACAAAGAATCCAGTCTTGATTTGATATTCTAAATCTTAAGCCAAAACTTACCAGGTGAAGTATACTAGTGAACTAGCTAATCATTTGAATGATTTAGGCAAAAAGATCAATTTTTCTTCTATTTGTTGAAATTATTTCAGCAAGAATTGGAGGCCGAGCCAAATAAAGGATTTCATAATAATTCCTGTATTTTTATCTTGAAAATCTGAATGACTCCTCTACATAATTAAGACAAATTCGTTATCATGGTTTTCGTGGGACTCTGCAATTTAACTTGCTTTTTTATTCCTCCCTCATAGCTTCCTTTCGATTCTCATGTTTACCTGTCATTACCTCTGCCTCATCTGTTGACTTGTATTTGAGCTAGCTGATGACAAGTCGGCCTCCCCTATTTGACTAAGTTCTTTGAAAGCAGAGACCTTGCCCCCACAACCTTCAGCCCAGAGCCATGAATGAGGTAGGTGCTTGATAAATACTTATTGAGAAGATGAGTAATTCAACACCCCTTCCCTTTCCAACTCAATAGTTCCATCTCACAATGGCTCTATTGCTCTTGAGTTGCTCCACAGAGGGGCTAATTAATTCTCTGTCACTGGGAGATGTTTTGAAGTTCCATAGTACTTTGGAAGTACCGAAGAGCATTCATATGCGCAATAAAGACATTATTATTACTTCCCAGGCACATAAATGGTGAATAATCCCTTTTTAATGTGTTTGTTTTGAATATGCTCAACAAATTTGCAGAGAGTAATGTATTGTTGGCAGACTTCTACTAATGGACACCTAGTGTAGATTGACTCAGACGTGGCCTTGTCTAGCTCTAGTGTTTGTTCATGTCTCCAGCTTTCAGAGCTGCTAGTTACACATGCTTCTTGCCAGAAAGGTAACCATGATGTGGGAAGCAGCCTTCTGGGGGTTCTGTGTCTTGCTACGTAGCCGGGGGTATCTTTGGGATTCTAGGACTTCATACTTAGTTCCCCAGCCATATAGTTACTCTAGAAAATGGCATGTAACCACAAAGCTGGATGGTCAAATAGAGGACCCCAACGGCCTTAGTTTCCTGGCTGTGATCACAGACTGGTTTTGGTGGGAATTTATTGGCTCCTGGTTTCAGAGGCTAGAAGGCTGCCTTTCTCCTGGGGCCAGTAGTGTTCTGGCGGGATGGCTACCCTTGAGGTTTCCTTGGCTTTCCCATCACATAGCAATGTCCTCCCCTTTCCCTCCTGGGTTCCACTGACTTTCAACTTCTAACTCCTACCCATGGCTTTCTCTTCACGAGGCACCCAGTAATAAGATTTAGACCCATCCTGATTCAGCTGACCATACCGTAACAAAAAAATAATAATATTTTCTAAAAGTCCTATTTACAATGGGTTCATACCCATGGGATGTGGGTTAAGATTAAGAACATGTCTTTTTTCTGGGGGTACATAGTTAATTCTGCCACACCACCCCAAACTGGAAAGATCAGAGTCTCTTCCCTAGGGATTTTGGACTAGAAAACTGGGAGACCTGAGTTAGTGATAGTGGTGGCTAAATCTTAGGAGCCATGAGCAGCCATGTTTTCTGCCATGTAGGAAAGCCACGCTGCAGTGAGAGAGAGAAAACCGGCACAAAGGGATAGGCATGAGACAAAGGGATTCCCAGCAGGATCTGAGTCCCTCGTTCCAGCTGTTTGGAGGTCCAGCCATGTTTTTGCCTCTCCTGCAGCTTTTTATTCATCCTCTCATTTCAATAAATTCATGTTTTTGCTTAAGCTAGTTCCAATTTGGTTTCTGTCACTTGGGACCCAAAGAATTCCAACTAATGCAACATTGAAGAAAGATTTGAGAAATGCCTCTCAAAAAATGTTTGATTAAAAGTTGGAGAGAGAAAGCATTTGGGGATGCTTTGACATGAGGCTTACATTTTGAGAAGTTCAAAGCTTCAACAACATAAATTGAATTCTATCCTTCCGGACAATAAAAATAGGACTTTAAATGTAAAAACAAGATCCCAATATTTGTGATTTAATAGAATGTATGCTTCATACTGGCAAGGATTTGGGTCCTTTGCTACTCTACCCTGGTGACTAGATTAGAATTCTGTACATGGTAGGTGCTTAATAAATATTTGTTGAATGATTAATGTATTTCTTTTTTGCATCTCTTCCTTAATACCAACAGAGATAAGAAAAACTACTATTTATTCAACCCACAGTGCTTAGTATCATCAAACAACTCATCTAATTCTGATTAGAACCTTTGGGGTGGGGTGCGGGCAACCATGGATAGAGAGAGCTTGGTCTCAGAGATTAGACAGTTTGCTCGAGAGCACACAGGTTCTATATGTGGACAGTCAGGATTTGAACCCAGGACCATCTGTCTCCAAAAAGTGTACTATATCTACCAGGCCACACTCATACATTAACATAATAATCAATAGGACGGAAATCTCTTCTGGGGCAATAAACTGAAAGGGGGTGGGTTCTGACTGGTACTTTGCTGATATTTCAGCTCTAAATATCAAGGGTTTCAAGAATACAGAATTAATCCCCATTTTTAAACAAATGGAGATCAATGGTGCTGACTCCAGTACTCGCCAGTCATGTGTCCTTGGAAAATCTCATTACCATGGTAACGGCTCTATTCCTTTTTGCCTTGCCTTTCCATGAGGGGACCTTATAATTCCCCTAGTCCCTGGTAGCTCTTGGTGCCCTGCCCGTGTCCCATTGGTGTATCACCATTCCCAACCCCACAGCTTCCAAGTGAAAGCACCTGCTATTCTTTGCCTGCTCCCTTGAGGGGTAGGCTGGAAGTGCTAAGGGCCTAATGCTCCCGTCCAAATGGCTGATGGGACTTGATGGGTAACTATCCCCTCCCTGATCCCCAGTTGGCATGATGATTAGGTGTGTCCTACATTATCTCCCAGACAGCCTCCATGTGACCAAGTCCCAATTGCCCACAGCACTACCATGAATAAAGTGAGCCATTTATTGGCTTCCTTCCCTTCTGTGTCTCACTTCCCTAGACGTCTTCCAGAAGTTCCCAATTAGACCACTTGAACTCACACCCTTATCTTAAGGTCTGCTTCATGGGGAGCCCAAGCTAAGCCATCTCTCTGGCCCCTTCATCCTTGGTCCCTAAAAGAGAGAGTCAAATTACATGACTGATGAGTTTTAATAAACAAACTGAGCATTATACATTAAGTGCCTCTCTTTTGGAGATAACAGTTACATAGGACATGCACATTTGGGACTGCCCTCTGCTATGTGGTTAAGAGCTTGCCCCCATGGAAAGGTCTTCAGTTAGTGATGGAATGGATAAGTCAGTTTAATTTGGGAGTGATATATTAGGACACCCTCCAGGTCCTTACAGATCTAAAATCATGTTCTCCAATGGGCTTTATCAGCAATATGGTAGATATTTTGATCTCCATAAAAATTAGGTCCACATGATGCATAATAACAAAAAGGTGAAAACAAACCAAACGTCTATCAACTGACGAGTGGATAAACAAAATGTGATTTACCCATACAATGGAATATTATTTGGACATGCAAGGGGAAGAAGTAATGATACATGCTACAGCATGGATGAACCTCAAAAACAGTATGTGAAATGAAAGAAGCCAGTCACAAACCACATGTTATATGACTCCATTCATATGAAATGACCAGAACAAGGAAATTTGCAGAGACAGAAAGTAGCTTGGTTATTGCTTACAGCTGGGGTGTGGGGTGGGTTAGGGGTAGGCAGGGGAAGGCAGGTGATAGCTAAAATGTACAGAGTTTCATTTTCATTTTGAAAATGTTTTAAAATTGTGGTGATGGTTGTATATATCTGTGAATATGCTAAAAACCATTGAATTGTACACTTTAAATGGTATATGAATCATATATCCATAAAGATGCTAAAAAAATTAGATCTGACGTCATTATGTAAAATGTTAACATTTTGAGACAGAGTGAAACGTATAGGAAGACTTTCTACGTTATCTTTGCAACTTCTCTGTATATGTACAATTATTTCAAAATAAAAAGTTTCAAAGCTGGGGAGCGGATGTAGCTTAGTGGTTTAGCGCCTGCTTCCCATGTACGAGGTCCTGGATTCAATCCCCGGTACCTCTTAATAAATAAGTAAATAAATAAATAAACAAATAAATAAATCATTGGGTCCAATCTTGGGAAGGTCCAACTTGGGGAGTTCCAAAACCTTTCTGAACCTGCCTGTTTCCTTACCTAATGGGAGAAAAATACTGCAATACTCATTTCATAAGGCAATTCTGGGAATCAGTTGAGGTAGTGTGTGTGGCAGCATTATCTCCGGCGAAAGTTTCTTTTTCTTTCTCAATTTCTCTCTTTAAAATAAGAACCTAGATACATAAGACAGGATCACTATTGTGTGTCAGGCATCCCATTTCTCCCCAAGCACTTCCATTATCTTAAGTGTCCCTGTTACTTTTCAGATTTAAGATGGGGCCTAACAATATGCAGTCAGGGTTCCAGCAGTGGGATTCCTATGCTTGTTATATAAAATGTAGTAGATAAAATGAACCGGATCTGTTTGCAATGTCAGAGATTTCCAAAAAAAAA
>JAQZBX010044285.1:0-21397 GCA_029593785.1 Cabassous unicinctus
CTGGAAGATTAAAGTATTTCATATATGTAATTTCTATGCATCCCTCTATTATGAGTTATATTCACAGAATGTTAATATTTATGATTATATGATGACAAAACAGAATCTGAGTAAAGATAGAAGGGTACTATTTATTCAGGACCTCTCAAATTTTTATAATCAATTATAATCCATTCCTTGGTAACAGGTAGAAAATTGTTTTAATCTTCACGTCACCCACTATGAATTTTGACACTGAACCATTTGAAAGTTAAGCTTTAAAATGTCCACTCTCGAACTTATATTCTCTGGCTATATATATAATTTTCCTAGCACCTGTTAATATATTTGGTTTTATTTTGTTATTTTATTCTTCAACATATCCTTGGCAATTCTCAATATTTCTTAGACATTTTCTAGCTTCATTGTGTTTGTTCAATATCCTTCTAAGGCACATGTGTAAAGTTGGCCTTATTAGATAAAATAATCAACCAAGTGAACTATATTAGCTCCACCTTTCATTTATTAATTTCTTTTATAGTTTACCTTATTCACTTATTATGTACTTCAATTCTCATTGCAACTCAGAAAATTGGGAAGCAAAATATGCAAAAATAATTAGGTAATTTAAAGGTCAAGGACACTTAAAAAGCCACGTAAATGTCAGTGGAAGGGTGGACATTCAATGTCAGATCTGTCTGCTCAAATCGTGCATTGCCACGGGAGCATTTTCTCCAGCATGACTCCTGATCCTACTGAGATTCAATATTTCCCACCATGCCAATCCAAAATCCTCATTCAAGGTCAGTATTCACTAGTATGGCAACATTCAAACCTTATGAATACTGCAGGATCCACGAGACCCCATTTTTGGATCCACTAGTAAGTCACAATGATCCATAGCTGAAATATCTCCCCACTGATTTCCTGCATAGTCATTATTAGGTGGTCCATGAGAATTGTTCAAAACTATTTTCAATATTGCCTAATGTTTTAATATTCTTGACCTTAATCAACAATATTTGATAACTTCAACTCAGAATTATTTATTATATCTGAGTTTCAACCTATCTAGAAGATGTGCTTACACTTTCACTCTTTAATTCTCAATGTTAATGCCTGTCATATATTTGTTCTGTTGTTCCCATTTTCTCATGACAAATATAACTACTTATATCATAGAGAACCTCTGCTAACTGTAGGAAGCCTGGGCCTGTGTCACTTTCAGGCTGACCTACTGATATCAAGAAGAAAAAAAAAATTTTCTTGTTTTCTTGTTGATACTCTTTATTTCAGGATTCTTCAAAATGTTTCAATAATGCATCAAGATTTCACAATTGGAACACAGAGGGAAAAGCTTTTATTATTTCACAATCAACAAACAATTGTTGGTTTCCAGCTTGAATTACTGATTTTTCAGCATAGCAGAGTTAAGTCTGTACAAATTTCAGGAGAAGATATGTTTTACATCCTGACTCTGACATTTGTTTGCTGTGAATCTATTGAGAACTTCATAAATATCTTTCACATTTAGTTTCCTTTCATATAAAATTTCTAAAATTGTCTACTTAATGATTTAAATATTTGTAAAAAAAATTAAAATAGAGATTGTCATAAAGGTAGTTACTGAAGAAAAGTAAATCAATGAGTACTAAACATAAAAAAGTGATTCAGCATGTGATTCCTTCAGCACTTATATTTCTTCCATCTTAAATTCATATAATAATTATTTTTAAAACAAACAATGAAGTAAGGAAATGTAAGCACATGGCATTTGCTAATAGGATTTTCTATTAAAGGAGGTATTACTTAACATAAAGTGTTCTGTACAGATAAACAGAGATTGTAAAACTGATAATTTTGTTAAACAGCATACAGGCTGCAGGAGGAGAACCAGCAAAGTTCTCCTGAGATAACTAGACAATTGCCCAGGGTTTCCCATCCATCAGTTTCTAAAAGCAAATGATTTTTGCCTTTTATGCAAAGACTTGAAGAACCAGAAGATATATTTTAATCATTAATAGTTTATTTATTTCATATACTGATTGAGACATCCATGTAATCTTGAATTTATTTATAATAAAATCTGTCTTTCAAGTTATTTTAGACATTTAATTCACTCTAAAAGCTCTGGAAATCAGTTACTAACTAGTGCTTTAATGTTTTTCATAATATGTTAGGAGAAAGCACTAGAATTACACCTGAAGTAAAAGTGGTCATGTGCACACTTTATTTTTATGACAAGAATTCTTTTATTCTCTATGTACCATGTCAATATAGCAGAGAGCTTGGTAAAAAGAAAATATTAGGCCAATAAATATTAGGCATATATTTAAAATAATCTTATCAAGAGACAGGTCTTACATATATTTTAAGCCTTATATGGGTAAATAATATTGTGAAGATGGTATTAATATCCTAAGTGTAGTTTCACCACATGGTGTAAGTTCAACATTGCCTTCTTGCTGCAAGATGTAAAACTGGGAAACTTATTGACATCCGTTCCTCCAAGCATCAACTCCCTCAATAATCTCTTTTTTTCATAGTTGCTCTATACTGTCTTCATGTAGTCATTCATTTTTTCTCAAGTATATAGTGATTATATCTTTGAACATTGATCCTGTAGTAATATACTCAATCTTAAGAAATGATATATTTGTTTTTTATTTGTTTGTGTTTTGGGAGATGGATCCTATAAGATTAAAAACATTCCCTTCACTTTTAATGTGATGAAAATTTTTGGCTTTAATGAATTTTTTTCACTTAAAAATGATTTAAGGAATATCATTCATATATAAACATACAAAAACAATAAGTGCATAGTAAAATTGTATAACTTACAAAACAAAAATGCATAACATCATACAGAGCTCCCATAAATCATTCTACCACCAATGTCTTGCATTGTTGTGAAATATTTGTTACAAATTATGAAAGAACATCATCAAAATATTACTAAAAACTATATTCCATATCTTACATTTGGAGTATTTCCCCAATCTACCATATTATTAAAACCTTTTACTAGTATTATGTATTTTTTATGCTTCATGAGAGAACATTCTCATATTTGTTCTGTTAACCACAGTCGCACAGGATTCACTGTGTTAAGCAGTCCCATGCTTTGTAAAATCCATTCAAAGTGTACACTCAGTGATTCTCATTTTCATCACAGAGATGTGCTTTCATCACCTCAGTCAATTTTAGAATGTTTCAATTACTCCAAAAATAAAAATCCCATAACTCCCCTACCCCCTTATTATTGACACTTAGAATTGATATCAAATTTTCTTTGCTATTGCTGAAAAAATATTACATTATTACTGTTAACTATCATCCGTAAGTTAGATTATTTGTAATGTTCCCATTTATCACCATATTCTTAACACCTTGTAATAAAAGAACATTCTTATATTTATATGATTAACCACAATCTTCATCCACTACCAGAATCACTATATTATACAGTCCCTAGATTATCCTCTACCTTAGTTTCATTTGATATTTACATCCCTAGACTACACCATTCAGCCACAACCATTTTTTAAAACAAATCAATTTTACTGATATATATTAAATTTTTTTAAAGATTTATTTATTTATTTATTTATCCCCCCCTTGCTGCTTGTGTTTGCTGTGTCCATTCACTGTATGTTTTTTTCCGTGTCTGCTTATCTCCCCCTTGCTGTGAGGTCCTGCTGCATCAGCCCACCGTGCCACGCAGGCCGGCATGCTCTCACAAGGAGGCCCCAGGAAGCGAACCCGGGGCCTCCCACATGGTAAACGGGGCTCTATCAATTGAGCCACACCCGCCTCCTGCTGTGAGGTCTTGCTGCATCAGCCCACCACGCAGCACGGGCTGGCCGGCCTGCCCTCACAAGGAGGCCCTGGGAATCGAACCTGGGGCCTCCCATATGGTAAACGGGAGCTCTATCGATTGAGCCACACCTGCTTCCCTGATATATATTAATAAAACATACAATTTATCCAAATTGTACAATCAATGGTATTTGGTATTTTCACATAGTTGTGCATTCATCACGTCAATCATTATTAAAGCCATATGGACAAAAAAAGCATGACTCATCTATATGCTGCTTACAAGTGTTTCACCTAAAATTCAGATATAAATAGTCTGTTACTGAAAAGAAGGGAAAAATATGTCTGTAATACGAGCAAAAAGAGAACTGTGTTAGCTATACTAATATTTGCTAAAATAGACTTTAAGTCAAAAACTATTTGGAGGGACAAAGAAGGACACTAACTACTGATATAGAGGTCAATTCAAACAAATAGTAGATCTCCAAAATATATGAAACAAATGTTGACATTTCACTAGGTTAAAGCATGTTAAGCTACAAGGCAATTGTCAATAAATTTAAAAATACTGAAATTATAGCATGTATTTCTCCAAACACAATAGAATGAAGCTAGACATCAATAAGAGTGGGAGAATTGGAAAATTCAAGAATATATGAAAATTAACACATTTTTAACCAGCCAAACTGTCAAAGAAGATATCACAAAGGAAGTTAGGGAATATCTTGAGGTGAATGAAAACAAACAAAACATAACAAATCTTATGGGATATAGCAAGTTAGTCCTGAGAAGGAAACTTAGAGACTTAAGTACTTACCTCAGAAAAGAAGAGCTCAAATAGGAGACCTAACCTCACAACTGGAGGATCTAGATAAAAGCAAAATAAACCAAAAGCAAGCAGAAGGGGAAAATAATAAACTTTAGAGTAGAGATAAGTGAAATAGAGAATTAAAAACAATAATAGAATCATGCAAACAAAAGTTGGTTCCTTTAAATATCAATAAAATTGACAAGTTTTAGCTACAGTTGCAAAAAAGGGAGAAGACACAAAAAATTAAAGCAGAAATGAAAGGAGGGACATCATTACTGGTCCCACAGTAATGAAAAAGTTTATTTAAGAAGATAATGTGTGTAAATGTAAGCCAACAATTTAGATAACCTAGATGAAATGTACAAATTCCTAAAAATATACAAAATACCTAAACTGACTTAAGAAGATATAGAAGATTCAACAGTTCAATACCAAGTAATGACTTTGAATCAGGAATCAAAATCCACCCAAGGAAAAAATGTCCAAGACCACATGGCATAAGATGAGAATTTTAACAAACATTCCAAGAAGAATTACCAACAATCCTCCTTAAATTATTCCAAAAAATTGAGACAGGAATTCTCACTAATTCATTCAATGAGGTCATATCACCCTAATATCTTAGCCTGACCAAGAAACTACAAACAAATATCCCTTATGAATATGGATGTAAATATCTTCAACAAAACACTAGCAAACTGAATCCAACAGCTCCATAAAATAATTATATACCATGATCAAGTGGGATTTTTCCAAGCTATACAAGTGTGATTCAGCATAAAAACAATCAATGTAATAGACTACATTAAGAGAAGAAAGGAGAAAAATCACATGATCCTCTCAAGTGATGTCAAAAAGTATTTGACAAACCCAGTACACCTTCATGAAAAAAATACTTGGAATAATAGCAATAGAAGGAAACTTCCTCAACATGATATAGGGAATATATGAAAATCATACATCTAACATCATATTCAATGGTGTTATATAGCATTCCCAGTAAGATTAGGAACAAAATCAGGATGCCCACTATCACCACTCTTGTTCAACAATGTACTGAAAGTTCTAGTCAGAGCAATTAAGGAAATAAAAGAAATAAAAAGGCATCCAAGTTTTTAAAAGAAGTAAACTTCCCCATTTGCAGATGACAGGATCCTATATACATAACAACATGATAAAACACAACTAAGCTACCAGAGCTAATAAATGAATTCAGCAGATTGGTGGGTTCAATATCAACAGGAAAAAAGTCATGGTGTTTCTATAAAATAGTAATGAACAATCTGAAGGGGAAATTAGTGAAAAATCTATTTACATTATTGACAAAATGAATCAAATATCTAGGAAATAATTTAACCCAGGAGACAAAGGACTAATGCACAGAAAAGTTAAAAACCTTGTTAAATGAAATGAAAGACCTGAATGTATAATCCATGTTCATGGATCAAAGACTCATTATTTTAACATAAAAATTCTAACCAAATTGATTTATAAATTCAATGTAATCTCAATCAAAATTCCAATTTACAGAAAAGGAAAATCCACTAATCAAACTGCTATGGAAGCATAAGTGATTCCAAATAGCCCAAAGACATCTTGTTAAAGAAGAACAAATTTTGAGGACTCAGAGTTCCTTATTTTAAAATTTATCATGAAACTACAGTGATCAAAACAGCATGACCATGGTTGGTGGTAATAGTCTGATGATATTATTTCATAAACTGTAATAAATATTCCACCACAGTGTGGTGTGCTGGTGAAGGGGTGTTCTATAGGAATTCTAAACTGCATGATTGTTTTGTAAGTTCACACCCTCTGTAATAACAATATATTAAAAAAATAATAGTGTGGTTTGGGGGAAAAATACACCAAATGTAGGATATGGCCTATAGTTAATAGAAATATTTTGATGATGCTCTTGCATAGTTTGTAACAAATGTTTCACAACAATGCAAGGTGTTGGTGGTGGGGTGATGTATGGGACCCCTATATGATGTTATACATGTTTATTTTATAAGTTCATAACTTTTACTATAACTTATTGTTTATGTATGTTCATAAATGAATGATATACTTCAATAAAATATTTTATAAAGAATGAATATGACACAACTTGGGACATATAAACAACTGGAATTGAATTGAGTTCAAAGATAAATGCTCATATCTATGGCCAATTGATTTTGGCCAGGATACCAAGTCCACTCAATGGGAAAGTATAGTCACTTCAACAAATGGTGACACAAAATCTTTATATCCATATGTAAAAAGATCAAGGAGAAACTATACCTCATACCATATACAAAAATTAACTCAAAATTAAACAAAATCTTAAATATAAGTCCAAGGAATACGAAACACTTAGAAGAAAAAACAAGGAATCATCTTCAGACCCCAATTTTAGGTAATGGTTTCTTAGACTTTACAACAAAAACAAGAACATTAAAAGAAAATAATACATAAGTGGGACTTCATCAAAATTAAATGCTTTTTTCATCAATGAACTTCATGAAAGTAAAAATACAATCTACAGAATGGGATAAAATATTTGGAAAATACCTATGTGTTAATGGGTATATGTCTGGAATATATGAGGAAAGCTACAAATCAACAATAAAAAAGCCAAATAACACAAATTATAAAAAAAATGGTGAAAGATGACAAATGAGATACTATTTAACACCCACTCGAATGGTTACCCTTATAAAAATAAGTGTTGGACTGGATGTGGAAAAATAGGAACACTCATCATTTTGATGGGAATGTAAAATGTTAGAGCAGCTGTTGAATATAATTTTGTAGGTTCGCAGAAGGTTAAATAATATATAGAATTATTGGTAATTCCTCTTAGAACATATATACCAAAGGGAAATGAAAGCAGGGACTTGAACAGAAATTTTCACACCAGTGCTCATAGAGGCATTATTCACAATTGCCAAAAGATGGAAGCAACAAAAGTGTCCATCATTCAATGAATGGGTACATAAAATGTGGTATTTACATACAAAGGAATATTATTCAGCAATTAATAGAAATGGTGTTCTGATACATGTGACAGCATGGATGAACCTTGAAGACATCATGTTTACTGGAATAAACCAGACACAAAGGACAAATAATGTATGATATACCTGATTTGAAATAATTAGAATAAGCAAAGACAAAGAGATAGAAACTCTAATACAGGCTACCTTGAAAGAATTGAGGCTAGGGAAGGGGAATTAATGAATAGTGGGTACAGAATTTCTGTTTGGAGTGATGGAAAAGTTTGGTAATAGATAGTGGCAATGGTAACACAACATTTTGAATGTAATTAATATTAATAAATTACATATTTATGGTTAAAAGGGTAAATTTTAGGTTGTATGTATGTTACAAGAAAAATATTTTAAAAACCAACAGCATAGGACTTTACATCACAAAAAGCACCCTAATATTAATTATGGACTATAGTTAATGGTACAATAATAATCTTTCTACAATGTGCAAATTGTCCACACTAATGCAAATTGTTAATATTTGAGGGGTATATGGGAAAAGTACCTCTGTATTTTCCATATGATTTTTCCATAAATCTACAACTTCATTAATTTAAAAAATGCTGGAAAGTTAAACAAAAAAACAGTACTTAGTGATTAAATTGATACTATTGACCTAAGGCTTATGTTGATTGACCAAAACAGACTTAAAGCAGTTTTTATTTTCTTTATCAAAAACAAACATTGTTATTGAATATTAGAAGTCTCTTTCCTAATCTCCATCATTTCAGATTACATTTTCTCCTGAGTTTGTAGAAATACTTGTTTCCCACTGCTAAATTTACCATACAACTACTCCTTCATAGTGTAATATGATAGTTAAATGAATAGCCTTGGATGTAAGAGAGAGTTCAGGGTTAATTTATCTGGTCCTAATTGCTTCAGGGATATATAGAAATTGTTTGCTAAATAATTTTACAATGTGGAAAATAGTATAATAATTGTGATTCTTATTCTTTATCAAGTTTTAAAGAGATGAAATACAATTATATATTATAGATTTGCATAGAGCATAGGTAGTTACTACTATCTAGCAATTAAGTATCAGAAATTTTTTATAGTAAAAACTTCACTGGATATGTCAACTTTTCTTTTACTATATGAGGATTACTTTGCTTAAATGGAATATTTCAATAATATGCAATCATAACACTTTTTTGGCTTTAAATATCCTAACGATACTCTACCTGCCTCAAGCAATATTTTATTCATAGTGCTTACACTAGTGTAATTTCAAGGTAATATATGTCATTATATTTTCAATTCTTATAATTAAATTACTATACACAGATCTTCAAATATCTTTTTAAATTGTTTTTTCCTTTATTTTTAAAGAAGCTTTAGATTACATAAATATTACATCAAACATATAGGGGGGGCTGAAGTCTATTCTTCAGACCCCCTCTGGTGGGAGAGCTTCCCAATAAACCTTCTACCTGCAATCAAAAAAATAATATATATATATATAGGGGATTCCCATATACCTTACCCCTTACCCCACCCGCAATGTTCCCCAATAACAACATCTTTCATTACTGTGGTACATTTGTTACAATTGATGAAAATGTACTGAAGCATTGCTACTAAGTAAGGTCTATTTGCATTATGTTTTACACTTTGCACCACAGAATTTTATAGGTTTTGACAAGACGTAAAATGGCCTGTATCCATCATTACAATGTCATGCGGGACAATTCCAATGAGCCCACGATGTCCCATGTAATACCTCTTCTTCTCTCTCCCTCCCCTCAGAACCTGTTGGCTGTTGCCTTTATATCAATGAAACAAGTTCCTCCATTGCTACAATAATATTAATTTTATTTTCATCCAGAGTTGCATTTTCCCCTTACATTTGTTCATTCCTCAATTTTGAGGATTTGGGGGTAATGATGCCCACTCTGGTTCTGACTGAGAGCGGACTTAGATCCCATGGGGCAGATGGATGGAACTGTCTTGTTTGCAATTATAGATAACTTTCTGTTTTGGGGGATGGGAATTGTCCATCATCATGCTTTTGTTGTTAATAGTTGTCCTGGGAAAGTACAATGAAATGGAGAGTAGGTGTTGCAACTCTGCTGAGATTCAGGGCTCTATAGGCATATGAACACACTGGAGATTAAAGTCTCTGGGATATATATTTAATGAGTATAGTGCTAATTACAAGTTCAAATAAAAGGGACAGAAAAGTCATTTGCAGAGAAATTATAAATAAATCTAACTCTGTTACATTGGGAAGTATATATTCCAAAGTAAGGCCCACTGACAGGGTGCCAAATTTCTGAGATTGTCTGCCCTGCCTATCATGTCTAGCTGTTTCTAGAGATGTCAGCAGATCTGCTGTTTGAGGTACTGTTTACTGTGGCAGTCAGTGAGATCCTGCTGAGACATCCATAAGCATAACCTCTGGAATGACCTCTAGACTCACTTTGAAATCTCTTTGCCATAAAAAATGAATTGTATTTAATATTTCCTCCTTTTGGTCAAGGCCATTTTCCAAATGCATCACTAGTTTGCCTTTGGTAATAATCCCTCAGTGCCATGGAGGCTTATCTTGGGATACATGTCCAATGCTGGGGGGAAATTATTGCATTTATATTCTAAGTTTGGCTTAGACAGAGACCACAGTTGATCAAGAAGGAGTCTTCCAGGAGGTAAATCTTAGGCAATATGTTATACTAGGCTAAGTTTCAATTTCACAAGAAAAGGTTCATAAGTGCAACCATCAATATCAAGGGCCTGGGGAAGCGGGTGTGGCTCAATCGATAGAGCTCCCATTTACCATATGGGAGGCCCCGGGTTCGCTTCCCGGGGCCTCCTTGTGAGGGCAGGCCGGCCTGCGCGGCACAGTGGGCTGATGCAGCAAGACCTCACAGCAAGGGGGAGATAAGCAGACACAAAAAAAACACACAGCAAATGGACACAGCAGACACAAGCAGCAAGGGGGGGATAAATAAATAAATAAATCTTTAAAAAAAAATATCAAGGGCAGAACACCCCATGACCACCTGAAAATATAGAGGCATGTCAAGGTGCACCCCTTGCCACATATCCCCTATCACCACACCTACACCAGTGATTTTCTCCTGCCACAGTTGTGACACTTCTGCAATCCAACCCCCCAAAACAAAGCCCAAAAATAAGCAAACAAAAATAAGTAAAGTGATAATAATAAATAAAAATAGAATACATAAACAAAAATAAAAGCAAAAATAAAAACATTTTTAAAAAGTTAAACAATTTTTGAATGTGTCTTTCATCATCATAAGATCTATTATCTTTTATATATAGTGATGATTTCTTCCATAGATTTCCACAGTTTCATTTCACTTTATCTTCAAAGAAGATTTAGGTTACAGAAAAGCCATATAGAAAATATAGGGGATTCCCATATACCCAACACCCTCCTCCATCCCAATCTCCCCTATTAATAACATTGTACATGTGTATGTTACATTTGTTACAATTGATGTACAAATATTGAAGCATTGCTGCTAACCATTGTCAATGGTTTACATTAAGTTTCACATTTTGTGCTGTACAGTTTAATGGACTTTGAAATTTTTTAAAATAGTCTGTATCCATCATTGCAAGATCATGCAGAACAATTCCAATGCCCTAAACTTGTCCTGTGTTCCATCTATTCTATTGTCCCCTTCCCCTTTCCTCGGAACCTGTGGTAATCACTAAGTTTCAGTTTTTGAAGAGTAAGGTTAAAAGTTACATGCAATAATATTGAGAGCTTGACTTATTGGTCTTTTTTCTTTTATTAGGCATTGCCTATGTTCTTGAGAGATTCTTGCCCCTCTGAAAGCATAGCTGGAATCCCCAGGATGAGAGTTTAATATTTTCTTGTTTATTGTGTAGGTCTCCACCCACTGAGATTATATACTATGACAAGATAAACACTTTCATTTTCAACAGAAGCATGCCCCAAGTGTGCCCTATCCCACATATTCCCCCACTCCCAACTCCCTGCACCAGTTACCCTCCCTTGCCATATTTTTCAGAAGAACTTTCCCACCATTGTAGTTTTAACCAGAGACCTACAAATCCCAGAGTCCATCTGCTCCTTCTTCCAGCACTACCCCCAGTTCCATGGATAGTCCAATCCAACCCCCCCACACACACACTCACCCTCATATTCCAACACCATGGAACCCAGTCACATCACTGCACCATCAACCCCATCCACTGCCCAATCACCCCCTTCCACCTTATATTTGTTACCAAAAAATTGCATGTTTCCTTCAGTTAATGAAAAAAAAAACATGCTTATTACTCTAATTCAACTCTTGAGTTAATTCCAGTTTCTAATAAAAACATATCATATGGTATTTCTCATGAAATCATAATTCTATCCAATAACATAATAGTAATACTGCATTCTGCATAGAATTATTACCCTAGAGCTTTATTTGCTTTTTAAATAGAAATATATCTAATTTAATAAATATGTATCTTAAAGTCAACAATTTCAATGTGGTTTCTGTGGAGCAATTTAAGTCATATAGAAAATGAAATGTTTTCAATTTAAATATAATTTTCCAAAATATATTTTATGTTAAATTCATTTGAATTTATATGGTTTGGTTACAGAAATAAACATAGACACCAATACAACAGAATAAAAGGCAGACTACAAATCCCTTATACTGGAACACTCTTACAAGACAGAGATAATATAAAGTAGTACATTGACAATAATATGTATTTTTTCAATAAATGGTGCTTGGACAACTGTACAAACATATTGGAAAAAAAGAAATTTCACTTACATTAATGGAGCAGCATCTACCCATGTTTCAAATAAATAACAGCTTATGGCAAAGAATCATCCATTTCTTGAAGCCATACTTGTCCACTCCTTTGCCATTTATATTGTCTAAGTCAGGTAGATGGGCTATATTTATATCAATGGATTACTGCAGGACTAATCTCATATTTTTTAAGGTTCCATTACTTGTTGGTTTTTTTTTGTTTGTTTATTTGTTTGTTTGCGGGCTTGCTGCTCTTTAATGGGGGCACAGGCCGGGGACTTCCGTGGAGATGGCTCTGAGAACCATGAGTAGCACGGCTACTCAAGGGCTTTCACCAGGGCCTCCTTCGCCTGGATGCGAATTTGGATCCCCGCCCGCGCAGCCTCAGCCGCAGCCCCTGGCAGCTTGGATTGCGCCTTATCCAAGTTCGCCTTCGCCACCCCCAGGGCCCACATGTCCAGCGTCACAGCCTCTCGGGCCAGTAACTGCATTGGAGAGTCGGGTTCACCGCGAGGGAGCCACTGCTGACGAGGCCCTGGGAGGTGGTGCCGTCCTCGGCATGGACCACAGCCAGCCCTGGACCTACAGTGTGGGCACGTGGGAGGCCAGGGTGCCCAAGGCCCCGTCTGAGTGGGCAGGTCCACCTGCCGGACGCTGGCGCCACTGAGGACCATGGCATGGGCGAGGCCAAGGTGGACGCCATCTGTCCCGGGGAGGTGCCAGGGGCCGGGGCGGCGGAACAGCGCGGCGGGTAGCATAGTGGCGGCGGACACCATTGGTTTTATTTCTATAAGATTTAAATCTTACCTCATAAATCGTATTTTGTCACAACTGGAGAGGAAGCAGAGCAATTAACTATTTTCTGAAACACGGACACGTAAAAAGAAGGGAACAATGACTTAGAAAAGATTATTCATTTAAAAAACTTCAGAAAAATCCCTATATAAAAGCTAAATAATCTTTAATTCTAATTCATGTAAAACTTTATTACGATTAGCTGGTGTTAAGTTTGTCCTTGAGTCCTTGCATCTCCCCCAAAACATTACCAATCGTTTGCTAAGGGGTAAGTAGATAAACTGCAACATTGTACATTATATGTTAGAACAATTTTTAGAAAAGCTTAGAACTGTGGAAGAACACAAGAGCAGCAAGTAGCAGCCAACGTTCTCAGACTTCCTCATTAACAAAAGCATATACCATTTTAGTCTAGAAAAATCAGTCAGTTTTATAAAATTAAGCTTTTATATTGAAAAGCACAGCCTTTAACAGGCACAGAGAAAAATAGTGCCCCAAAATCTCACTAAATAGTTTTTAGAAAGAAAAACATGCCATTATTAAATGTAGTTAGTACTGAGACTCTGGAAAAACAGGTGATACTCTTGTGCTTCAGCTTCTGGCCAGGGACTTTAGAGCACTAAAATATTAAGAATAGTACAAATTAACCCAAGCATGCTCTATAAAAGTAAATATTTGTAAGGTCAAACATATAATGGATGTATTATGAGCAAAAGACATTTTGCTGTTGTTGGCAACTGAGACAGTGGGTCATAAGTTAATGCAGAATTTACAGTCAAAATGTAGGTACCTATAAGAAAAGAGAAATATTGTTACTGCTAAATGTTCTATTTCATTCTTTAAAAAATGTCTCATTACATCATTTCATATTACCAAGAATTCTATTACAATTTACTCTCCTATGTAGCATAATTGTTCATTGGTCCTATGCATTTTAGAACAAAAATGTGACTATGGGGCCAGAGATGACCTTGTGACAGAGTTTTACAAATCCATTAATTCACCAGAGGATTTTGCATTTTCTGCCATAACAAATTGAATTTTGACCTTAGCTAGTTTCTAGCTGGGCAGTTGCAGTTATGTTTCTATTCTGTGGCACAGAGATCTAGTAAGATGGGTGCCATGAATGTAAAATGTAAATGTCGGCAAAAATATGAAAATAAAGATTTCAAGACAAGTATAAAATGCTCTGGAGATCTCAGCATTGGCATCAGAGTTGCTCTGAGGATCAAATGAATGAACTCTAACCACATTCCACCCACTGTTGTTTTTATATATATATACTCCAGATTTAAAAATCATGTTATTTGATAAGAAATGAAAGCATCTTCATTTTATATCTTCCCTTAAAATCTTCAGTACAGTTTTATTCCAAGATAAATGCACTTATCTCTTGATTTTATCTGATTAAGAAACCATCCAAATAGCAATAAAGAAATATTTTAAAAGTTATGAACATCAGTAATGAAGGCAATGGGAAGGTTCACATGAATTGATCTTCATACAAACAATGAAATACTTACCCGCCACACACACACACACACAGCATTTTTTTTTTAAAAAAAGACGCACCAATTAGATAACTCATGATTTTGAAGAGACATCTCAGGATTACACAGCACTGGAAGTAATCAAGATTTTGAATAATAAGAAGAACTTTTTAAATAACTCTAAATGTAATCAGAAAATTAAGTTTACAAAAAGATATTTTATAACTTCTAGTTAATACACTCAAAGAGATAAAGGATGATTATGAATCTGTATTTTCCCATGAGAAAAATAAATCTAATATTAAAAAGAGATAAGAGAAATTATATAAGATGTGCATATTTTCAAGCCTTTAAATCACTGAGAATGTTTAAGGTTATTTGAAGAATATTTTCATAATATAGAAATTAAATTAAAATTGAAAATATCCATGAATATATGTTTTCCTAATGCTGAGATAGAAATAAAATTGGTAATTAAAAAATTTTAAAACCTAGTAAAAATTCATCAGGAAATAACATAAGTTTAAAGTCAGATTTCAGTGCTATAACCTAATATTTTCCTCATTCTGCAGTGTGTCTCAGTTCTATTTGCTTTATTACTCTGTCCAGATACTGTATGAAAGTGAACTCAACAAAAGCAATTTAAACATGTTTCTCAAAGTCCACACACTCAATAGTCTCTTCAAGTTTGGCCCTTTCCTGTACTTTGAAATACTCTCAATGGGATAAATAGGCATTGATCCAAAAAAGTATTGATACAAAAGACAGTCTTCTGCATATGATGTCATTCTTGTCTTTTCCTCAAAATAATCCCAACCATTTCCCAAAATGTTTCAACAATGTAGAAATTATTTTTAAGAAGGTTACATGAATTATTCACTTGTAGTATTGAATATAAATGACTAACGAACAGAGATATTACTACCACATGTGTACATAATGCAAAATATACAAACAACAAAACAGTAGGCATTTACAGAAGAAATTCAAACTTAAGAACCCACGTCAAGTGTAAAATAAACTTTTCTTATATTTTGATTTTGAGAATTTCTTAATCCAAAATCCTTGCAATGGAACTCAAAACATCTATTGAACATTCTGCCTAGAGCAGTGCAAATCTCCCTGTACTACTGATTATAGATGATGGGTTTATGAACGGGAACACCATGAAATAGAATATGGCTGTTAGGAAATTTTTAAGAGATGTAGTATTTGCAATCAGATCACAATCAGCAATCAAAACAGACATTGCAAACAGATGAATATTACTAGCTGAGGGGTATGGCTGGTTAAAACTTTGTTAGGTGCTTCCACAGAACACATCCAAAGTACCACTAAAATATATTAATATATGATATGAACATAAAGGCAGAACATATTAATACAGCACATATGGTCTGGGAACTGTAACTGAAATTCAAAGATCTATGAGGGATAAATTGCATATAAAGAAGGACATTGGAGAGTGTAGTTGTGGATCATTTACAATGACAGTAACAGAAGATTTCCAGTCATTGCCCCCAATAAACCACTCATAACAGTAGACCTTTCAAAACTTGGACCCACCAAGAACTTGAGATATCCATGTGGAGGATTTCCATGAATATGGTGAGGTATTCTAGGTCTTATGATATCTTTCAGTCAAATAAAATGAACTGATGAGGTGCTGCTATCAACCATTGTGAGACAATGCACATCACTAACAAATGAAGTGTGACTGTTGGTATCAATATATGGCTTCAAAGAGAATTTCAGTATAGAAGAAATGCACAAAAGTGAATATTCTGATATTAATGAATGCACATATTTCTCATTTCATTTTCTTTCCTAACTCTGATGATATGTATTAATTTCAATAATCATAGGATCAGAGAATCTAAGCACATGAATGAATTTACAGACACACTAATCCCTCAGTTATTGAATCATACTTACACTATTTCTCTGAATATTTTTTCAAACTCTGCCTGGACATACCCAGTGATTGTTTTCTTATTTTCTCCAGTATCAAATAGCTGTCACAGGCATGCTCTGTAAGTGATTCTCATTAGCAGCATATTTGTTTGTACAATCTGGTTATTGCTGAATCAATTTTGGACCTTGGAACCAGAATGACTTCTGATGTCTTCCCTTTTTGGCCAGCAGACTAGGAACTGCTTTGTTCAAAGTTCATAAATGGTTCTGAGGGTCTTCTCAGAAAAAGTTTAATCCAACTGAAACCAGACAGATTAAGCTTCTCCAGTGCTCCATTTCAGCTGTTTCACAAGATATTAATGTGGGCCCTTTCTTTCCTCTTTTGTAAAATGTGTTGACTGATTCAGAATCAAATAGATTCCCATTTCCTTTGCCTTCTGTAACCAAAGTTCCCTTTTTGTCACTCTACTTCGACTTCTCCATTGCACACATTAGTTAAGGAAATCATCTCACCTGACTCTGTCCCCCAGACAACATCCTACTCTCTGCCCTTCATGTATTCCAATATTTAAAGAGCTAACATTATGTCCAGATATCTTAACTATGATCTATTTTAGATTTTGCTAAAATCTCTTCATTCAAAATAACTATTCTGATTACAGTTATTTAACTTGAGCTTGTCTTGAAGTATTCCAAGTTATAAAGAAATCTTCTTTCATTCTTATCATTTCAATTCTTAAACAATTTCACATGGGGGGGCTTTATTTCAGTACCATTTAATTTTCATAATTTGGCAACTATGAATTAAAGGTGTTATAACTATAAAATATTAGAGTTTTAAATTTCAATATATAAATCTTAATGTATTTATATATAAATAGTTTGTCTTAAAATATTATAAAATGCTAACATTTTCTGTGAAAAAAAAATGAAATGTTAATTTCCTTGCATTAGTTATATTCTAATGAATTTCTAGTATCATTGTACAATATTTCATGCAAACAGTTTTCTAGAATAACTTTATCAAATATGCATGTTTTGTTCTCATATCCTTGCTTTTATGGAGAAAATATTTTAAGCAGAGTGTTTTATTAAATATCATATCAATAGCCAGTGGTAAAGTGTGAACCTAAATAAATGCTATTGGACCATTCCAGACTTCCTAATAAATTTTTAAATTTGCTTTATCCAAACTATGCATTGATATTGATCCTTAGAAATCTTCTCTTCTCACATCTCTTCATATTGCATTTTTCTCCTCCACCTGTACAAGTTTTCAACTATCCCTATGCTAAAGTTGCCTTACATCTGACCTTTCACACAGCATTATGATTATTAAATAAATGGGGTTAGGCAAAAGTGAGATTCAGGATTTACATCTGTCTCTTATTACCTCAGTGATATTTAGAAGCTATTTCTTTCACAATTTAAACATAGAAAACATAATACGTTTCCAATCCTAATAATATATTAAAATATGGAAAGACCATAAATGGTTCTTAATATTCTGCAAACCTTAAAAATTGTTCCTAGTAAAAACTGGATATCCCATTTCTTTTTCTCTTTTTATGCCTACTTTTCCTTATGAGGATTTATTTTCATGAAAGATATTTGAAACTTGCTCATGACTGTAATTTTCTCAACTTTCCTTTACAATCTAGCTCATAATGTTTCACTCATAGTACTTATGCTAATTCAATTTCTGAGAAATTTTGTATATTATATTTTAGAACTTTTTGATAAATATCTCCTCATGTCCATTTTTAAAACTAATTTCCTATAATAAATGCAAGAATCAAAAACATTCAGTCTTTATTAGGAGTATATATTTAGATTATGGGAAAAATTAAGTAAGCTATAATCTGGAGACATCCAGCTTTATCAGTAATTTTTAAAATTAGTTTTTATTAAAGAATCATATGAATTAATACACACACATATACTTGAGAAATGAAGTAACCAATTTATCTTTTGTAACATGAATCTTTCTTTTGAACCATTTAGAGACTTCAGAAAATCCAATTTATTGGGTCACATTATCCTAAATCATATGAACACTTTTGGATCTGTAGTTTATAAACAAGGTTATTCTTTAAGAAGTACGTGTATCAGTCATGCTACTGACACATCCTATAGAAACAGTGATTTATCCTCCAGAAGCAAGTTTTCTCTTCAAATATTGATGGTTCAGGTTTCTATGGCTGTGCTCTGGAAATTATTTAAATGCAACAGTGTTTCTTAGCAGTAAACTGGATAAAGATATTTTTTGTTAAAGAAAAAAAATCAGAAGTATTCAGAAATGTTTCCTAGTTCCCTAGAGTTTCAATGTATTTTCAATTTTATACCTCCCTATAAATATAATTTTCTTAAAGCATAATTTATACATAAAATTATATAAGCCTTAATAAAATATATTTTTTAACTTTTCAATTAAAATTATGTTATGAAGGAAAATAATATACTATTTAAAATCAACAACATAAATATAAAAAACAAATGACCAGTACCTAATAAATTATACAACAAAGGATTATATTTTAGAATGTGTTTTGAAAGAAGAAGTAAAATGAAAAAGCAGTCATGCACAGAAGATGCTCTCATTCACCACAAGAATTTAGAAAATTTCCAGCCACATAGGAAATGAACTATAATGTTGCATCCTTCAGAATGCTTGATAATAACCCTCAGAAGCAGTATATAGGAGAGTAATCATTGTGTTATGAAAATTCTTAGTAATGTCTACCAATCTGAAGATAATCAGAATCCTGGGGACATTAAGATGATCTGAGGAAAATCTAAGAAATAATGGCTGAAAAATACAAAATCACTATGAACCCCTACAGTATGTCAACACAATCCTGGAAAAAAGGCATGGAAAGTTTGTTGCATAGAGAAAAGAAGTAAAATCTACAGAAGCAAATACCCCTTGATTCAGCAAGGGAAATTTTTTACTTCAAATTATCAGGAATGTTCAGCAATCATTTCCATTACCCCAGAAGATATTTATCTACTATCTTCATCACCCCATGATCTCATTTTCTGTATGTATATTTTGAACAAATACCAAAACTCAGGTTGGTGAAGGGTGCAAACTGCTCCTGATATAACAAGGATATGACAGAATGAATCAAAATATATAGAACTGGACCAATTTGCCATATTGGGATGAATATAAGGAAAAATAATTAACAGTCATATATTAATGCCATAGTATTTTTATTTTCATGGAAACGTAGTTCTCAGAAGAAGATAGTAGTAGATACAATACATACAGAATATATTATCTCAGGTTCCTGAATATATATTCAGAAATGAAAAGGATATACATAGATCATCATTTCCCTCTTTTTTGTTTTCTGGGACACTTAACAAGCTAAAAAATTATCAAAGGCACTACAGATATTATAATTAAAAGGCTTATATCTATTGAAAAATACCTTTTTAGAATTTAAATTTAATATATTTATGATAATTTAATTTGTTAAAAATAATGAATCCATGAGAAGAGAAACATTGTTTTTCAGTTGTGAAAAATCTAATTATCCTGGAATATTAAGAGACAGCTGAATCTTCATATTTATTTCTTTCTTTATTTATCCTGTTGCAACCTCTCTTTTTGGTTGAAGAATATGAAGGTAAAATGTCCTCACACAGACATATTAGTAGAATATGGAGGGCATATTTGGTTAGCACTTTCATATGAAAACCAATGTTCTTCTTTAATGCTAATATTATACAAAAATATTCAGCAAGTGCTAATTTCTTTTAGAATATTTGCAATTTACAGTTGGAATATATATTCATGAAATTTCTTATTCTGTTGAATTTAAATCAATTGAACTATTTAGGCACTTTGTTGTTGTTGCTGTTTTTGTTTTTACTTATCTGGAAAATATTGGTTCAAAGATTGATGCTGATCTTCCAAATATGACATATTGCAAATTACAAGTTGAAAGTAAATCACTTTTATTAACATCACTATTATTTCTATCAGTAAAGTCTTTAAATATCAAGCTCATGTGTAGTACATATGTTTTCTTAAAATCTGATTTTCACACAACTCAAAATTTAAAATTAGCAATTAATTTTGTTAATTGTTTTCCTTTCATTCATTTTCACTAGGTGTAGTATCTATCAGTAAATCCCTATTTCATTCCTGATATTAGTATTTGGTTTGCTATGTTTTATTTCTGATATATTTAGGTAGGATTAAATCAAGTTGGTCTTTTCAATGAAACCTTTTTAACCTTTTTACTTTAGTCACTTTTTCTTTTGTCATTCTATTCTTTATATTAATGTTTTCTTTATTATTCTCTTCTTTCTACTTACTGGAGAGTCACTTTACTCTAGTTTTCCAGTATTTTGTTTTTGGAATTGAAAATGCACGTCATTGTCTTTAGACATTTCTCTGTTTCTAGTAAAAGGACTTACAGTGTTAAATTTCTCTCAGTGCCCTAAACTATTTTCTATACTTTGTGTTCTCTCAATTTAAAATATTTTTAAATACTTCCTTGTGATTTATTTTTGATTCACAGATTGTGTGTGCTGTTTATTTTCCAAAATTTAAATTGTTGTTGAAATAAAATTTAATCAATTTTGATGAGAACATACTTTTTAAATTAATACTTTTAAATTTATTGAGTCTTTTGTATGTCCTGTGTCTTGGCATATCCTCAATGGAAAGGGTAACTAAAACCACAGTGATATTCTGCTACATTCCTCCATTATTTATAATTTAACAAATCTGGCAACAAAAATGATAGTGATGACTTTACAAACTTAACTTTTCATGCA
>JAQZBX010044286.1:6671-21496 GCA_029593785.1 Cabassous unicinctus
GGGACCTTGTACGTAGAAGGCAGGTGCTCAGCTATTGAGCTATATCCACTCCCCTCTCAGATACCTTTTGAATCAAAAAGGAAGAAATTGAGCAGTGTATGACTGGGGCACAGGTGCTTGTTCCGGGCTCAGACTCTTTACCCTGACCAGGCTGAGGAACAGAATGCACTGCATTTTATTGTTGTTGATTTTTAATGTTTAACTCATTTAATAGGCAGTAACATTCTCAAAAACCTTTCTCTTCTTCAGATGTTTGATCCCCCTGCAAAAGTTTTGGTTTGTGAGCTTAAATCTGCAGCTTTACTCTATCGATAACATGACTTTCCTGACATAGTACATTCTGAAGTTCTTCTTCTGAAGAAAACCCAATCCAAGCCACACCTCTGTGAAAGCCAATCTATCTGTCAAAGGGTAGAGAGCACCTTCGTACATGGCCAAACTGCTCAAAGTGTGCTCTCGGCTCATTTATAGCCGCGGTCCAGGGAAAGTTTCTAACAAAAGCAGAGGACCCGACAGTGCTCAGACACAACGCCACAGCATGCCTAATTGCTGAGGTCACCATGTTCTGACTCTGCATTTTAAAAAGTGATGCACAGGGAATGTTTTACCTCCAGATTAGCTGGGGCTCCTGTTGAGGGCACCTGGGCCCTGGGCCGGGTTAGTTGCAGAGGGGTTGGGAGGACATAGCTTCAAGGCTCAGGGCAGATGGCACTGTGGCAGCCTGAGTGTGAGGGTCCTTCACCATGTCTAGGCCTCACCTGCTCCTCGCACCCCCCAGTTTGGTCTTGCCCATCTACTCCTGGGCTCCAAGGTCTCCCGTCCTAATTGGCCAGTCCTCCAAGGGGCCAGAAAAGACCGCCACCCCTTGGCCAGAGAGGGCTGAATTCAGACCTTTGTGGCCCTTTGGCACCCTCAGACACTAAGTGTACCCACATCTGACATGGAATTGAATTTTTGTTTTTTACTGTTGTTTATAATTTCTTAGCAATCACACTTGGGAATTTTGGGGAAGTGAGATAACTAATCAACACATTGTTTTCAAGTGTTTTAAACACTAGCTGTAATGGTGATGGTGATGTAATGTTGTAATTTGCATTGTGGTATAGGCACAGAGTGGAATACTATACAGCAGTGAACATGACACACAATAGCAATGAATGAATCTCACAAACATGTTGTTGAGCTAAAGAAGCCCGACACAAAAAAGGACAGACTACGGACTTCATTCACATCTAGTTCAAAAACAGGCAAAATTAGCACAGGGCATTAGAAGGCAGGGTAGGGGTTACTAGGAGAGGCAGGTGGTAACAGGAAAGCACATGGGGAGATGCTCTGTTTCTTGACCTGGGTGTGTTCAGTTTGTGAAGGTTCATAGAGCTACACGTTTAAGTTGTATGCCTGTCTGCATATATCTTACATGTCAATAAAAACTTTAAAAATTGCACTTTCATTTTGAATTTGCAAGTTGATCTCACATTTTGGAGTCAATACATCTTTTTCAGGTTTTAAAACATTTTCAGAGGTCCCGGGCTTAATGTATTCAACAGACTGGGCCACAGACGGCCATGCTCCCCCTCCTCCCCATGGCTGTGGCGTGGCCCCTCCTCCTGACTTAACCCTGTGGGATGCTCCCAGGGCTCAGGGCCACAGGCTCTAGTGGAGCAGCCACCCAGTCACCACCTTCCCAGGCCAGGAAAGCTCACCTGCAGTGTCTGCCCTAAGCAACTGCCCCCGCGCCCCATCAACCCTGGCTCTTCACCGATGGCCCACGCCCAACACGTCCGCACCATCCCTTGGAACTTAATGCCTTGTGCCTTGTCAAGGTTCCCCAAGCATGCCTCATCCCTGTGAGCCTCCTGAGGCTGGCCCCACCCCACCCTGTGTCCTTGTCACCCTGGAGCACCTGGCACAGGACCTAGTAAACACTCATGCACACCTGAGCTCCTTTAGGCTTGCCTTTCCTCTCCCACAGGGGCCCCGCCAGGAAGACCCATGGGGGGCGCCCACTTGAGGTGGCTTTTCCATTCACAAGCTCTGTGACGTTGGGGGCACAGTTCCCTCCCCAAGCCTCACTTTTCACCTCTGTAAAATTAGGTTGTGCCACTGAACTCTGGTGAGGAGGAAATGTGCGAGGTTCAAATGGCATTGTTTCCGTCCCTCGGGATGAGATCTCAATCCTTGCCGGTGATGGTGTCAATAAGAGGAGATTCTGGAAAGAAGTGTGAAGCCCCTCCTTCCTCAATAGCACCCCAAATAATCCACTACTTGAAGAAGTTCAAAGAAATGCCAGCAATTTATTGATTTCCTATATTTCTAAAAAAGCAAATACAAAGTGTATCACAGGGAAATTGGGCCTGGCCAGCACAAGTTCTTATACAAACATGAAGCAAGGTGGAGTGGGCTACAAGGAGGCTCCAAGCTGTCTTGGCCACCCCACAGGCTCCCTCCCCTGCCCATTCCACAGTCCCAGGCTTGGTCATCCCCGTCATCCCAGCCTTAGCAAGGCTCCAAGGTGGACAAGTAGGGATCCTCCTGCCTCTTGAGTCCTGGGGGGAGATGTGGGGTCTGGGCTGCGGGGTCTGGGCTGCTGGTCCGGCCCTCTCTGGAAAGGATACTGGTGGCTGACACTTGGATTTGTCTTAAGCCCAGGCCAGGAGATCTGGGGACAGGAAGAGACTCTGTGCTCTACATCCATCCTCATTTAGCTCCAAATGGGAACATTTTGTTTTGTTATCAACCCTGGTAGTATGAGGCCAATATGAGCTTAAAATTCTAAAGCATGTCTCAGATACATAAAGCCTCGGAAACCCCCTCCTCCATTTCTCTAGGAAATGCATCCTCAAACGTCTTTCCATTTTCCCTCTTCCAAAGTGACAGGCTCAGGCCAGCAGCCCAGGTGACAGGCCCAGCTGGGCAGCCTAAGAGGGCAGGAGAGAGGAAAGTGGCCTGACTGTCCACCTCGGCCCACTGCAGCTCTACAAGCTGCCCCGTTCCCCAAGGCAGAGGGCCGGGCCCTCCTGACCGGGGTAAGGAGAATGAGCTGAGGTGCTGCAGGAAGGCAGGGTAGAGCTGAGAAGGGGCACCTCCCTGGGGTTTGAAGCAGTCACTTGTCATGGTTTATTCCCCTCTTGCCTTGACTGGACTGAGCAGTCCTCTCGGACTGGGAGATCCCCAAAGCCAATGATCCCACATCTCCTCTTTCCTCCATGCGAAGTTAAGCTCCGTGAGGGCAGGGTTTCAGTCTGTTTTGTTCACCGATTTCTCCTATGGATGCTCAATAAATATTAAGAAATGAATTCCTCTGTGTCCTAATGACTAGACCAGTCTCGGGGACCAGGCTCCCCAGTGGGTCCCTGAGAGGAAGGGATGAGCCAGGAATGGGCCTTCGATCAGGAGCTAGGAAACGAGGGGAGGACCTTAGAGAACCACGGCCCCTGAGGGCTCCTGGCCAGGCAGATGCAGACCCTCTCGGGGCACAGTGTCTTCGCCTATCTGCCTTACCCACCCCGCCATCTCAGTTGCCACATCTCTTAATAGGCAGATTCTGAGTCCAAGAAAGGTGTTTTTCAGGTCCAATTATGGGGGTAAGAAGTGGGGTTGGACTGGGGGGACCCCGGAGTGGGGAAGGAGACTTGGAAGAAAGAGAAGGTATGAGGAGCAATTTATCTTCTGGAGAAGGATTCAGGGATGCAGCCATACCAGTTAATTCCTATCTGACACCAGCTATGCCAGCCTGGGAGGTGGAGGCAGAAACAGGGAGTCTGGGGAAGCCTGTGTTCTGCTCTTTCTTACAGTAGATATTAAGGGTTATTTACACAGAAAGCTTTTTTGATGAGGCCCTCAGGAGGCCTTTCTACAACTGCTCATTTGAAATGCACGATTGTGGGGCTTTGGGTGTGGCTGCTGCCCCCGACATCCCTGTGGCTTTTCCAAAGACAGAGGGGAACGGCTGCCAGGGCTCAGGGGAAGGTTGGGGAGGCCTCTGGCTGGGCAGGGGCTTGCTGGCCCCTGCAATGAGGCTTCCCTGTTGTGTTCTACCCAAGTTCTCTTCCTCCAAGTCTCCTGGGGCCCGAAACACTCCCTCACTCGAGTCTCTGCAGGCATGCAGGTTTAGAGGGAAGCATCTTCTTGGTTAATTTCCAAATATCCCTCTGTTCCACTGGAAGCTGGAGCAGGTTGAGGCCCGGCCCCAGCCTGTCTCCCTCTCTCCTGGGAATATGAAGACCAAACAGCCATTCCTTGAACAGCTCTTTGGCTTTGAGCACCATTTTTGCCTTCTTTTTCCTGTTTTCCTGTAACAAGTAGATTACCAGCCGCCTGAAGGCAGGGGCTTTATAGGCTGAGCCTGCTCTGAAGGGCACACAGCCCAAGAGAATGAGGAGACCCATCTCTCCAGCTCCAAACCAGAGCCATGATCCTGGCTTGGTTTATTTCCAAGATTCCCACCCCCTGCCCCACCCTAGTCCTTGCGGCACTGCGGGAAGGGCGGCCTGATCTGACACACTAGATTTTCCCATGAGATACACTCAACCTCAATACCCCTCCAACCTCCCTTCCTGCACAGTACCCCAGACCCTGGGACACGGCAGCAGGAGACCTGCAGTACTCCGCCATGGGCCTGACCCCGGTGAGGCCCCCTGACCTGGCATGGTCCATTTTAGTAGAGAACTAGGGCAGCTAACCAAAAAGCACACGGCATGCTTGCCTATCAGTCAGAAACACGGCAGAAGCCTTTTCACCACATTACAAGCTGCAATAAAACAGCTTACCTAGCTTTTCTCTATTTGTGGCCATTCAGGCATCCAGCACACACACACACACACACACACACACACACACACACTTACATTATACATACACATATACATACCAATTCTCAGAGAAAGAAATATTGACATCAGATATAAGTCCCTTTAAATCAAGAAAGCCCCCCTCCAAGTCCCCCACCCCCGACCCCCATTGCCTGCCACTTCCCCTAAGGAAAAAATAAAAGAATTTAAAAATATTTCCATCATCCACAGTTTTCAGGTTTGTTCTCAGTTGCATTTGAACTTTTCCAAATACTGCACAGTGTGGACAGAATAACCCATCTGGCGAGGCCTGAGGTCTGCTCAGCCGGGTCATGTCATTTCTGGAAAAGGAGAAGTCCTCAAGTTAGCATTTATAGCAAGTTGCCTGCCCACCAGCAAGATGGGCCCAAACTGCCACTTCCCGTCTCGCCACATCAGCACCGAGGTGGACCCTGGCCTGAGACTGGATCACGGCCCCCTCGATGCATTCATAGATGGCTCCTGCTGATTCAGAAGCTTGCCAGCTTTGTCCCCCGCCGCCATCCCCTGCCCGCCCCGCTCCACCAACACGGTTCCGGGCACAGAACTAAGCATCTCGACTGCTCGTGAAGAATCTGCTAAATTGAGTCTTCTTCCCTTTCCTGTCTCATGTTGTCAAAGCTCAACTGACAAGAGAGGCTATCTGAAGTCTTATTTAATCCTCAGGTGGACCAAAATTATAGGCCCCCTTCCTCAGGTCCTGGGGTTGGGGGCAGGGAGGGAGAAGGAGCTGGCAGACAGCCAGGGGTGCAAAGCACTCCCTGTAGTTTATGGCCCAGGAGGCCCTGTCCTCATCGCTGGCTATCTGCAGATGGCTCCACCACAGGGCTGCCTCTGGTGACCTCTGGGCTTGACTGTGTCAGGTTAGATTATCTAGGTTTGGTCCTTGGCTTACCTGTATCGGGAGCACTTTAGATGCATGTTTATAAAGGCATATTCCTAGGCCCCACCCCAGTTCTAACGAGTCAGAATTGCTGGCTTTGGGGCCAGGAGTGTGCATTTTAGCAAGCATTCCAAGGAGAGTCTAATGAATGCTAAGACTTGCGAGCCTTTTTCATAGATATTGGTTCTGGGTTTTGATCCCTAGAATCATCAACTAGAGACAAGCTGTGACACTTAGGCACGTGCAGTGCCTGGAAAGCGGGTTATCCAAAGGATAAGAAAGTGGGCTGTAGATGCCCAAACTCAGAATGACATGTTGTATAGCTCCAGGGGGGCCATTCACACCAAGACCATGTGTGACCTACACGATTGCACACAGCAGCCCTGCCCAGACTTCTGGCCCTGCTGAATCTATCAGGACATTGCATATCTCTAATGTCCATGGTGGGGCAGCCCATGTGCCCCTGGCCAAGTAGTATACACAGCTACTCTACAAGCCCTTGTGTTGGTCACAGCCAAGCTGTCTGTGCAGCCAAAGGATGCTTTTGCATTCCAGGAGAGCACGGGACTTCTCTTTGAGACTGGCTGGGCTCACTGCAGTGGTCCTGGAGGTGCTGCCTGCCCTGGGGGTGGGCCGATTCTTACCTGCAAGCTGAACTTGCTTGGCCAGCCTCTTCTTAGAATCGGGAGGTGAAGTTCCTGAGGCTGTTGGCCCCGGTGAAGGTCCCCAGCATGTTCCTATCAAAACCTTGCTGCAAGGGGAGAGACAGGTCCTAGGATGAAGCACTGTGGGGCTTCCTGCAGGCTCAGAGACTATGCTCCCAGAACATTCTCAGATTTGAACCATCGCCCCTGGCTCTTCTGCTGAGCTCCCTGGACCCTGGCACCCTCTGATCACTGTGTAAGTTGGGGCTTAAACTGGCCTAATTCTGTGTGCACCCAAACTTAATGCCGTTAGTACCCATGAGATAGTGAAACATATTTGGACTTCTATCAGCACGTTTGAATTTCCAACTCATGTTTGCAGAAATTTGCACCGAAGTATGAAGACTGAGGTTCATACTCATTACTCTATAAACAGAAAAACAAGCAAATTCAGACTGAAGTTGTAAGCTATTCTTCCCTAGATGTCCCTGTCTTTTTGTTGTTATTAATCCTGATAAGAGCTCTTGGGGAGGGAGGATATGCCCAGCATTCCTCAAACACAGGAGCAGGCCCTGTGCTGGTGGTGAGAAGCCACTGTGTCGTAAGCCCCCGAGTTCCTGCTGGGTGGAGACCCCTGGGAAGCCACCCCTGGTGTCAGCCCTGAGCTCTGAGGACTGAGCGTGAGTCAGCTCTCACCGACCTGTGGGGACGTGAGCCACATGGGATGCAAAGCCCCATTCCTGCCTCATTTGGGCATGTGTCACATGATGTCATTTTCCCCCTGCAGATTTGATTGCTTGCTCCTGTTGATTCGCTGAATTTGGTGGAAAGAGTCCAGGAATGAGAAATTCTGGGTCCTAGTTCTAGCTCCCACACTGACTCGTCAAATAAAGACACTCAAAATCCTTGGATCCTGATTCTCTTTTCTGCAAAATGCACATAGCCACGTTAGCCGGCTTCACCTGTGGTTGTGCTAACCCAATTAACGATGGATGTGGAGGTGCTTTGGAGACAGAAGCACCAGCCTAGGTGATGTCAAGGCTGTTGTCAAGTCCAGCTAGAGGGAGGGGTGCAGAATGAATGGGGACACTGGTTTCCAAGTGCACTGCCCAGAGGATGTCACACTGAGAGCGTAATAAGAATGTCTTAGGCTGGGAGTGGTCTCTGTGTTCAGAGGCAAGTTGGACCCTCTGGACCACCATCAAACAGCTCAAGAGGGCCCTCAACCAATCCTTACCTGCCTCACCCCCACTTGGTCTTCCTGGGGCTTTCACTTGGCCAAGCCCACCCTTGTTGCAGTGATGTAGGAAAAGAGAACTGGATTGTCAAATGGAGAACAAGTGCCACTATTTTCCATGGCCTTCAGTTTCCCAGCCAGGTGTGTCCACAGCGGCCTCATGGGCTTCCGTCCTCATCTCTTCTGCTCTGCTGGAGGTAGAGCTCTTCCTCCTTCTGTCTCAGGGTGGTCATCACCCCATCTCCTCTCCTACCTCTCAGGACTCTCTGATCCTCTAAGATCCATCTGGTTCTCCAATCTTCCTCCTCCTCCATTCCCTTCATTCCCTTCTCTGTCTATAACCTCTTCTCTTACAACAAAGATGCCCAGATCCCCTCTGTCTTTAAACAGGTCTCTTCCTGGCCCCTCCCCTCTTTTGTCCCCTATCTTTCCAGTCCATACTGAGGCGAGCAGCCTCTCCTCCCAGCCCCCACTCCCTCCCTTCCCACCCACTGCGGTGACTCCCTCGAGCTCCCCTTGCTTGGCCAGCAGTGTTTTCCGAGGTCACTGGTGACTTCTGAGTCGCCAGTCCAGGGCCTCCCCAGTTTCTCTCCTCCTTGCCTTCTCAGTAGCACAAGGAACTGCTGCCCACCCTTCCTTGGAGTTTTCTCCTCCAGTAAGGTCTTCAGCCCCCACCTGACCCCCTTGCACAGTTCACCCTCTTTCCCCGAACTTTCTTCCCTCCTCAGCCCCGATAAGAGCACTTCTCCACGCTTCTGCCTGTGCCCCTCGAGACTTTCCCACCGACCACGGCACGGTCAGCCCTGCCCGCTTTCAAGCCTTCACCCGCCTGAACCACGCTCCAGTCCTCAGGGCAGCTCTGGCCCCGCTCCCAAGGTCCCATGCCACATGCCTGCCTGGACGCCCACCCAATGATTTCTAATGCAACCTCTCCACATTGGGGCTCTTCTTTCTCCTCTCTCAAAGGCAATCTTGACCCCTCCTCAAGTTATCAATTTCTGCTAATATAACAACAGTGTTCCTAAAGGTTCCAACATCATCACTGTTTCATTTTTTCCACCTCTTGTCTTTTATTTCCATATTCACCACTGCCCATGTCTCAGTCCACAAATGGCTATAACAGGAATGGGAAAGAAGGGCCAGTGTGACCTTTATCAGTCAGATAAAGACCTGATAAAGGACTTCATGATTGATGAGGTTGTGGGCGTGGAGGGCAGAGAGGAGACAAAGGTCACCCCGCACATGTGCAGCAGCCCCCAGGGGCTCTCGGTCCACTCTGCCTTGCACACTGGTGTGCAGTTAAGTCTTTCCAAAGTGTTACTCTGATCACGAAACCTTCTACTCAAAACCCTCGGTGGCTCCCCAGTACCAAAGGCAAAAGTCCCCTGAAATGAAAGGGGTTTTGTAATCTAGCTCAAACCTACCTTTTCAGCCAGAGTACATATCAGGCCTCCCAATGAACTGTGGGTCTTTTGTCAACACTGCTTTTCATTTTGTTCCTGAAGGACCGGATCCCACCCCAAGCCTCTGGCACATTTCCTTGATTTCCTCTGCCCTCCATGTGCTCAGTTCCCCGCTGAGATTCCAAAGCCTAGAGCTCCATTGAAAGCGTTTATCACCTTCATTGTCATGCACGTTGTTTCTCCAACCCTGTCTCCTGCCAATCTGCCTCTCCCTCTTTGACCCACTCAGCCTCCAGTCCAGGGAAAGTTGGGAGAGCCGAGTTGGAGGGGTTAATGGCATGGCTCTTACCTGTCTGAGGACACTCTGCAGTTCCTTGCTGGACCACATGTCTGACAGCAGAAGGCGGGCAGCTTCTGAAGCCTTGGGGGAGACACTGGGCAGGTGGGAAGTTCATTTGTGAGGTGAGATTCCTGGGGGCATGAGATGGCACACCCTCCTCCCTCCTGACCCCACCTCTAGGTCTTGGAGATATGGGGGCCCCAGGGGTACCTGAGGGGAGCCCCACTGGGTGTGGTGAGCGCTGGTCATTCTACACAGTGGGCACAGCCCCATGCCCCTGCCCATCTAAGGGCATCCCAGGATTCTCTTTGGGGGGGCCTCGAGGGGGGAGTGCTCTCCTGTTCCTGCTCCCCAGCCCTTGCCCTGGGAGGAGAGCCCCATGGAGCAGAACAATGTCCCCACTCACTGCCATTCCTGGCCTCCTGCTGGCCCTCTGAGGACCAGGGGCCCCCTGTGTCTCTGTCCCCTGCATGCAGCCCTGAGGCCGGGAGGCTGGGCCCTTAGCTCTAGAGCATGCCCAGCTTCTGGAGCTTCTCTTCCCTCCCCCTTCCCGGCCCCTGTCCCTGCACTGGGTCCTGGCTGCCTGCTCTACATCTGTCTTCTCAGAGAGCTGCAGGCTGCCTGCTTGCGGGGGTGGGGCAGCTGTCCCTGTACCCGCCCACCTGCTGCGGCACAGGTTGATGACGTTGTTGAGCATGCTGCTGGAGAAGTGCTGCTTGGCCATGTGTGGCTGGGAGCTCATCAGGTTCCTCACGGTGTAGCAGGCCGAGGACAAGATGTCTTCGGAGTTGTTGGTATTGCCAGTGTGGCTGGTAAGAAGCCTGATCACTTCTGGAAACACTTGGTTTCCTGGGAGAAGAAGGAGTAGGGGCCATGGGGTCGGGATGACTGAGGGGAAGAGCGGCTGGGGGCTTCCCTCTGGGGCCACAGTCCTGGACTGCGCTCACTCAGGCTCTGAGCAAGATGGCTCGTCACGAAGCTATGCCAGCTCCAGCTCAGGGCTTCGGGGTCCAGATTGGACCTCTGCAAACCTGCTTCCCATCCTTCATGGGTGACCTGCCTCCCAGCCCCTCCTGGAGTGCTCAGACCACGGGATGGTTAGAGAGCACCTTCCAGCAGGCTCTGGAAAGTGTGTGTGTGTGGGGGGGGAGTCTGCAGAGTCCTGTCTAGAAGGGGAGGAGAGATGGGTGGTCCTGACACCTGTGGAGGCAGCACTTACCCATCACTCTGTGCAGCACAGGGTGGCGAGACATGTTGCTCAGGAGCGAGGCTCCAGAACGCACCACATCCGAGTTGCCAGATTGCAAGAGGCGGGCAATTTGTGGCAAGCCCTTTTCCTTCAGCCCGATCAACTGGCTCATGCCACTGGACATCTGAGAAAGAAGGACCGAGTGAGGACCTGGCCTGTGGCTTCCCAGGCACCAAGGCATGCAGAAGATGGCAGGGAATCCCAAATCAAGAAACCTCGGAACTTTTTCCCTTCTGTGTTGGAGGCACTAGTGGGGAGACAAAAATTTGCTCACACACGGGCAACTACAGAACACCCAGGCTAAAAGGCACCTCCCGGGGGCGGCCTGGAGCCCAGCTGGGCAGCAAGTGGGAAGTCCGAGGGCCTGCGATGCTCTCGCTCGTGGGTGACCCAGGGTCAATTTCCAGACTAACAAAAGGGCCAGGTGCTGCTCCTCAGCCCTTGGTCTCAGCTCTGCCTCCTTCATGTCTGCCAGCAGCCTCTGCTCACATGAAGCCATGTGGTTGCCGGTGTTTGGAAATTAAAGGAGACCTGACCATCTTCTTCCACCTTCTCTTACCTCCATGAATATTTATCAAGCACCTGCCCAAGAGCTGGCTCGGGGAGAAGCCACAGAGGTGGACACAAGAGGGTCCAGGCCTGCCTGGAGATACCACCCAGGGACCCCAGAGGTGGGCCAGCTCCTCTGGGCCTCAACACAACAAGGCCCCCCTGGGCCTACCCTGACCCAGGCTGGTTTGGTGTTCTCTAAGACCCCCAGCCCCATGGCCTCACAGGCAGGAAAGCTCTCCTTTACCCTTGTCTTGCTGCCACCTGATTCCCTCTCGTCCTGAGTAAAGATGGAGAACAGTTGCTGCTCTTCCCGGATCGCAATCAGGCCTCCTATGGCTGCACCCCTACCTTCGTGCCTTCCAAACTCCAAACTGACACACCTTCCCCAGACACGCCCCTACCCCAAAACCTCTATTTCCACCTGTTAGTTCAACCAATGGAAGACTCCCCGACCACACACACCCCCTGTTCCTGTCCCCACCTCAGGCCCACAGCCCGGGAGGGCCAGCATGGGGCAAAGGAGATTCTGTGGGTGCACACGGAACCAGCAGGAGGGGGTCCAACGCTGCACCCCACTGTGAGTTCAGGGAGGGCGGGAGTATTTCTGCTCCATCACTACCACCCCCAGGCCTAGCCCAGAGCCTTCTACATGTGTTTGCACAGTGAAGCTCTGTAGCCCATGTGTGTTTTATATGACTCAGATATGGGAAAAGTAGGGAGCAGAGTCCCAACTATGAGTTGGAGACTGGGGAGAGCTGCAGGTGGGAGGAGAGGGCCCTGGCTCACCAGCCCCTTGCTGGCGGTCAGGTTCTGCAGGGCGCCAGCGCAGGCCTCCAGGGTGGCATCTTTCTTGCTCTTGCCCATGAGGTTCAGGTAGGTGCGGATGGCATCGGAGTGGTACAGCCAGTTGCTGCCCCTGGGATTAGTCTCCTCCTCAGGAAGCGGGCAGTCGTAGTTGTTGTTCTGGGGGAGAGAGCAGGTCAGAGGGGCACTCTGCCCCCAACCTCAGGGTCCTGCTTCCTGGGTGGGAAGAACTGAACAGGGGCCGTCCCCGGGTGGAGAAGGGCCGCTCTGCCGCGCCCCTGTCCTGTGCACTGCGGCAGCTCCAGGGACTGAGGAAGAGGCCACGGCCCTCAGTTCTGGCTCCAAGGCAGGCAGAGAGCCGGTGTCTCAGTGTCTTGGGAAGTTGTGGGCCCGGGCGGCCTCTGACCAAGCCTTGCAGCTGGGTGATGCTTCCTCCCCTCCTAGACTCGGACCCTGAGCTTGAGGCTCCCTCGGCCAACAGGGTGGTCCAGGGCCACGCCCAGCACCCTCCACCCTGGGGGAGGGAGCCTGACCCACCCTCCACAGCTCCCTTCCCCCTCTGGGACAGCCTGGGCGGGGCTGGGGGAGCAGGGGAACCAAGGTGAGAGGGATGAGGGTTCCAGCTATCCCTAAATCCTCCAAGAGAAAGGGAGAAGGCAATGGAAAGCTTTATCCCTTAGACAGCAAGAGGGGCTGAGGCCTGAGAACAGAGGGCTGGGGCTTTTGACCTCTGGGGTGGTCTGGGCTCCCACAATCCCAAGAACACGGGCCCCCTCTGCACGCAGCATGGGAATGCCCTCTAGCCTGCCCCCGGCAGGGCAGTGCAGCACCACCCCAAGGCCACACTTTGGGTTGGGCTTGGCCCCCAGGGCTGGTTTCAGGCTCCAGGAGGGCAGAGAGGAGAGTGTGGATGAGGCAGAGGACCTGGTGGGGAGCTTGGTGGGCGCAGGCCCGGCTCTGTGCTCACCATCATCTTGTCGCTCTTGTTGCTGAAGCAGCCGGTGGAGGACTTCTCCGTGTAGGCGTTGCGGGTGTTATACTCCAGCTGGCGGTAGCGGGTGGGCACCTCGGCATCCAGGCGGTAGGAGAGGTTGTGCAGGATACACATGCAGTTCTCCACAGACTGGGGGCCAAGCAGAAGCCAGCACCTGAGCCTCTGCCCAGCTCCCGATGGGCTTCTGGGCTCACTCCCTGCCCTAACTAATATGAGAGCGGCAGGTACCTCAGGCTGCACCCCGAACCAGAAGGAGGTGAGCACAGGGCACCCACCACACCCCTTGGTCTGAGAAGGTCTCCCAGCAACACTTCCTGGGACCTGTGTTTGAATCCCAGCTCTATCATTTCCTGGTTGTATAAACTTGAGTAAATTGTTTCACCTTGCCAGGCCTCAGTTTCCTCATCTGTAAAATGGGACTAAAATCACCAACCTCATTGGGCTGTGGGGAAGATGATATATGGAAATATCTGTCACGGAGCCTGGCACACAGTAGGACTCAACAGACAGTGGCTACTGATCCTAATGCTATGGATGATGTGCTGATGGGCAGCCTGGGATGGTGAAGAACTCTCCCTCTTCCTGGCACAAACTCCTTCAGAAACAGTCCCAGCATCTTTTGGGTTCAAAAGCCACCTTGTCCCCACTGCCCCTATCACTCCCTCTTTTCATCACCTCCAATACCCCAATATGAAAAGTATCAAACCATCCAAAGTCTACACAGAGAGACCTGGGACCCAGTAACTCACAAGAGCAGCTGGTCCCAGATCCCTGCCATCTTCCCCTGGTGAGTCTCCCAGGCTGGGCTTTGGGGCAGCAGATTAACCTCAGCAGGCCAAACCTCCTAATGGAGTTTGGCCTGCTGAGGTTTGAGGGAAGCTGACTTTCAGGGCCCTGGGTTACATGTCATAGGGGGCATTTCCCCCAGAGGAAAGCCCATTGCATGAAGGGACAAGGCTGAGCAGCCAAGAGACAAGGTTCTTTCCTGGGGCCCCATTGTCACTTCCAATGGAGAGAGCAGGAGATTAAAGCCATGCTCAGGCAGTCCCCTGGGGACCTGGGGGCTGCCGGACCTCGCTGTCCTCCTACTCAGATGGTTCCTACAAGTCCCACTGCTGGTCACTGTCCTGCCACAGTGGAAATATCTCAGCTTTCAGTTTATCTTCACGCCATGATTTTTCCTTTCCATCTGTCTGTGCCAGTGTGCCCCAAGATCTAGAGGGGAGAGGAGGGTGGCTCTGCCCTTGGCTTTTGGAGAGGCTGTGGGAAGATAGCATCAGTGTGCAGCCCTCAGGGGATGGGCTCCGTAGTATAAACAGTGGTGGGAAATGTTTGTTGGGAGTTTGCTCTGTGCCAAGCACCCCTCTATGTGGTTTGCTTATTAACTAGTTGAATCCTTACAACAGCCCATAAGATGGGCATTACGATCCTCTCCATTTGAGTGAAGCGTAAACCAAGGGAACAGAGAGGTTAAGTCAGTGTCCACACTTGCTCAGCCGCTGGGTGGGGGCCGGTCCCGGGCAGGCTGGCTCCGAGCCTGCACCTTTAAGCATGACTGTGTCTGCCTCAGGCACCTGTGAGAAGGTCATGGCACTCTGCATCCAGATGGCCCCTCGCTCTGTTCCAGCCCTCGTGCTCCTGTCCTTTCCCCAGGCCATACCTCAGATGTACCCAGAAAGTGCAGACCTGACTTGTGGAGTCTGGACTTGAAGTCAGAGGAGTTGCCCTCACTGGGGGCGCCGAGGCCCGGGGCCTTTGGGATCTGGACAGAGGAGGGGTGGGGCAGGGTGCCCCCGGGTGGCTGCCCCCTCACCTTGTCATCGCAGCGGTTGGCCGCCACGCAGTTCTGAACGTAGGCCACGAGGGAATCAATGAGGCCCGGGTAGTTTC
>JAQZBX010044287.1:0-21405 GCA_029593785.1 Cabassous unicinctus
TTGAGCATTGGACATTTTGACAAGTATATGTCTTGGAGTAGACCTGTTAGGATTTATATGATTTGGGGTGTGCTATGCTTCCTGGACATGTACGTCCATCTCCCTCAATAGGGTTGGGAAGTTTCCAGCCATTATTTCCTTCAACACTCCTACTGTTCCCTTTCCCTTCTCTTCTCCCTCTGGGATGCCTATAATGTATATGTATGTGCATTTTTTGTTGTCATTTCAATCCTTAATTTGCCACTAGATTTTTTCTGACTTTTTATATATCTGTTCTACTATCTGTTTGATTTCAGATGTACTGTCATCCACATCACTAATTATTTCTTCTGCCAGTTCTAATCTGCTGTTATGCAATTCCAGTATCTATTTGGTTTCTTGGATTGTGCCATTCATCACCATCATATCCATTATCTTTTTATGTATGTTTACAATTTCTTCAGTATGTTCCCCCAGTGTCTTCTTAATATCCTTAGTCTCTTCCTTCACTTCATTAAGTTGGACCACTAGAAAAAATAAACAAATCCAAAAGCTGGTTCTTCAAGAAGACCAATAAAATTGACAAACACTTAGCCAGACTAACAAAGAAAAAGAGAGAGTAGATGCAAATACACAAAATAAGAAATGAGGAAGGGGATATCACCACTGAGTCCACAGAAATAAAGAGTATCATAAGAAGATACTTTGAAATATTATATGCCAAAAAGATGGATAATTTACAGGAAATGGACAAATTCCTGGAAGCTCACAAGCAGCCTACAGAGATGAAAGAAGAAATTGATGAACTCAACAGTCCAATTACAAGTAAAGAGGTAGACTCAGTCATCAAAAACTTCCCAACTAAGAAGAGCCCAGGACAGATGGATTCACAGGTGAATTCTACCAAACATTCTGGAAAGAGCTAACACCAATCCTGCTTAAGCGCTTCCAAAAAACAGAAGTAGAAGGAACATTGCCTAACTCATACTATGATGCCAACATTACCCTAATACCAAAGCCAAACACAGATGCCACAAGAAAAGAAAATTAAGACCAGTCTCGCTAATGAACTGAGATGCTAAAATCCTCAACAAAATATTTGCTAATTGCATTCAACACCATATCAAATGAATTATATACTGTCTTAGTCAGCCAGAGGGGTGCTGATGCAAAGTAAAAGAAATTGGTTGGTGTTTATAAAGGGTATTTATTTGGGGTAGAAGTCCACAGTTACCAGGCCATAAAGTGTAAATTTCTTCCCTTACCAAAGTACATTGCCATATGTTGGAGCAAGACAGTTGCCAATGTTTGCCAGTGTTCAGGTTTCTTGGGTTCCTCTCTTCCCGGAGCTGCATTTCTCTCCAGGCTTACCTCTCTGTTTCTTCCACAATGTCAGTTGTAGACTATTAGGCTATCTATGCTTTACTTCTTTCCATATAGCCAGCTGTGAACTCTCAAGTGAATGGCTCATCTCTATCCTGGGGCCTTCTCTCCTTCCTCACCAGAACTCCAACATCAAAACTGCTTCAACTCTGTTCTATGTCATAACTTTTATATTTGATTCCTGCCCCACCAAGGGGTGGGGCTCAATGCCCTACTGACATGGCCCAGTTAATGCCCTAATCATAACTTAATCATGCCCAGATTAGCAGACCAGTTTACAAGCATGATTCAATATCTATTTTTGGAATTAATAATTCCATCAAACTGCCAAACTGCTACATACACCATGACCAAGTGGGTTTCATCCTGGTTAAGCAAGGATGGTTCAACATAAGAAAATCAATCAATGTAATACACCACATGGATTGAAAGAAAAAACCCATGATCATCACTATAGATACAGAAAAAGCATTGAATAAAACACAGCACTCTTTCCTGATAAAAACACTGCAAAAGGAATAGAAGGAAACTTTCTGAACATGATAAAGGGTATATATGAAAAACCCAAAGCTAACATCATCTTCTATGGCAAAATCCTAAAAGCTTTCACTCTAAGATCAGGAATAGGACAAGGATGCCCACTATCACCACTCCTATTTAACATTGTCTTAGAAGTACTTGCTCAAGCACTGAGGCAAGAAAAATATATAAAAAGCATCCAAATTGGAAAGGAAGAAGTAAAAATTTCACTATTTGCAGATGACATGATCCTATATATAGAAAGCCCTGAGAAATCTACAACAAAGTTTCTGGAACTTTTAAATGAGTTCAGTAAAGTTGCAGGCTATAATATCAATGCTCAAATATCAGCAGCATTTCTGTACACCAATAATGAGGAATCTGAGGAGAAAATCAAGAAAAAAATACCATTTATAATAGTAACTAAAAGTATCAAATGCCTAGGATAAAGTTAACTAAAGATGTAAAGGACTTATATACAGAAAACTACACAACACTGCTAAAAGAAATCAAAGAAAACTTAAATAAATGGGAGAATATTCCCTGGTCATGGATAGGAAAACTAAACATCATCAAGATATTTGGCTTACCCAAACTAATCTACAGATTTAATGCAATCCCAATAAAAAACAACACTGTATTTTTTAATGAATTGGAAAAACTAACTACAAAAATTTATTTGGAAGGGTAAAAGGCCCTGAATCACCAAAGACTATTGAAAAAGAAAAAAGAAGTTGGAGGTATCACACTACCTGACTTTAAAACATAAAACAGAGCTACAGTGGTCAAAACTGCATGGAATTGGCACAAGGATGAATACACTGACCAATGGAATTGAAATGAGAGTTCTGATATAGATCCTCACATATACAGTCATCTGCTATTTGGCAAGGCCACCAAGCCCACTCAGTTGGGAGAGAGAGGCCTCTTCAACAAATGGTCTTTGGAGAACTGGATATCCATATCAAAAAGAATGAGAGAGGAACACCATCTCACACCTTATACAAAAATCAACTCAAGATGGGTCAAAGTTCTATATATAAGAGGAAAGACCATGAGGACCTTGGAAGATAATGTAGGGTAGCATCTACAGGACCTTGCAATAGGAAATGGTTTCATGAACTTCACACCAAAAGCACAAGCAGCAAAAGGAAAAATAGATAAATGGGAACTCCTCAAAATTAAAACCTTCTGTACCTTAGAGGACATTATCAAGAAAGTAAAAAGGCAGCCTACCCAATGGGAGAAAATATTTGGAAACCATATATCTGATAGGAGCTTAATATCCTGCATATATAAAGAAATCCTACACCTTGAAAATAAAAAGACAAACAACCCATTAAAAAAATGGGCAAGTGACCTGAAATGACACTTCACCAGGGAAGAAACACAAATGGCTAAAAAGCACATGAAAAGACACTCAACATCGCTAGCTATTAGGGAAATGCAAATCAAAACTACAATGAGATACCATCTTACACCCATTAGAATTGCAGTTATTTAAAAACAACAGACTATAAGTGTTAGAGAGGATATGGAGGAATGGAAACCCTCATCTACTGTTGGAGGGATTGTAGAATGGTCCAGACACTATGGAACACAGTTTTGCAGTTCCTCAAAAAAGTAACTATAGAACTTTCATATAATCCAGGAATTCTCCTGCTGGGTATATACCCTGAAGAATTGAAAGCAAAGACACGAAGAGATATATGCACATCAATGTTCATAGTGGCATTGTCCTTTATTGCCAAAAGTTGGAATCAACCCTGATGACCATCAACAGAGGAATGAATAAACAAAATGTGGTACATACATACAATGGAATATTATTCAGCTTTAAGAAAGAATAAAGTGCTAACACGTGGGATAACATGGATAAATCTTGAAGACCATATGTTGAGTGAAGCCAACCAGGCATTGAAGAATGAACAGTACATGACCTCACTGATATGAATTAAGGAAATTGAGCAGTCTCAGAGAGCTATTTTCTGAAAGATAGGTTTAAAAGAAACAGAAAGAGAAAATAAGATTGTTAGCAATCATCCATACAGATGTAATCTACGGTAAATTGATAGAGTGTAGTTGCATATTGAAGGGAGAAGACAGGAGGGTATTGATATTATTGGGTTCCATGGTGCAGGGTTTACAGGTGGGTAGGTTGGCTGGGTTGGTTAGAAGGTCCAGGATATTGCAGGGAGGGTTGGGAGAGGAACCAGGTGAACACTGGGGATTTATGGGTATGAGGTTGAAAGTACATAGGTGGGGATGCTCTTATGACAATATGACAAGGAAGGGTCACTGGTTTAGGGTGCTGGTTGGGGGACCATTCTTGACAAGGTGCACCTGGAGCAGGTTTCTAGGGAGTGTGTGAGTTTCATTCTGTCATAATGTGTTGTATCAGTGGTGGAGGCCCACATAATGAGCGGGAAGGATTTGGATTCCCTTCTTTGGGAGGACTGATTTGTTCTGAAATAGACAGGCTAGATTCTCTCAAGAGCATGGGCTGTTCCTAATAGGGGAGGACAAACCACTGTGTCAAGACCGCTTGTTGCATGCAACTATGAATCTTGTCATCCAAAGAGTCAAGCCAGGGGGTTGTCATGGGCCCCAGGGGGATGGTGTGGGAGGAATAGAATAGATCAAACAGGGGATATTTAGTGGTCAGTGGAAATATTCTTCTTTACCATACAGTGATGGACACAAGACATGGTAAATATTATCAAAATTTATAATACTGCATGGTTAAAAATGTAAACAATAGTGTAAACCATTGACAATGTTTAGTAGCTATATTTCACTATTTGTATATCAGTTATAACAATGCTACCATCCACATATAAAAGGGTATTAGTATGGGGGGAGGAAAGGGGGAGGATGTTGGGTATATGAGAATCTCCTGTATTCTGTGTGTGACTTAAACAAAGTGAAAATAGTGAGACATTGGGGAATGAGAGGGGGAAGATTCCACAGTACAGACTGGACACCAGATATTGCAGTGGTGAAAGTCAAAAGATAAAAAAAAATTTTTTTATCTATTTTTCATTTTTTTAAATATCCCAATTTTTAAATTTCATTTTATTTTTAGTTTTTTAAAAATTTTTATGTATTTCATCTCTTCCATTTAAACTTATCATTTTTATTTCATTTTCCTATAAATTGTATTCAGCTATTGTAATGGCTTCATCTTTGAAGAAGTTTTGGATCACAGAAGGGGTACAAATGGCTTGGGAAGGATCATTGCTATGGAGTGTCAGGGATGGGGCATGCATGGGAGGAAGTTCACCTGAGCATAAATATAAGGTATATAAAAATGTTCAAATATTCCCAGGGCATTGTCACAGTGGGTGGAGAATCACTCAATAAATGAGAGAATACTGAATTCCCATCCTGGAAAGCTCTGCCACTTTCTCTAAGGGAGCAGCAACAGTCCTCCAAGTGCAGGGGCAGTTACTGGTGAAAGAGGATGATTCACTGATGAGCACTTGATATTGATGACTAGCATTATGAACCTTTGCTTTTGAAATTGAAACTTAGCCTACTGTTATGCGATGCCTAATGTTTGCCTCCTGAGAGCCTCCTTGTTGATCAGCTGTGGCCTCTCTCTTAGCCAAACTCAGCATATGAATGCATTATCTTCCTCCCAGTGTAGGTCATGACTCCTGGGGATGAGCCTCCCTGGCACTGAGGGATTGCTACCAAGCACCAATTGGCAATGCGACTGGAAAAAGACCTTGAATTAAAGGGGGAAAAGGTAAAGACAAATGAATTTATATGGCTAAGGGACTTCAAAATGAGTCGGGAGGTCATCCCAGAGGTAACACATATGCACATCTCAGTAGGAGCTCATAGAATTCAAAAGTGGATATCACCTCAAATAGTGGGGCTCCTGATGGCTCTGGAGACACCCAGGTCCTATGTCAGGGTGAATAGCTCTGGAGTTTGGTGCCTTGCCAGTGGGCCTTACTTTAGAGTTTGTGATCCTGAAAGTGACAGAGTTGAACTCAACTATGTCTTCCCTGCTAATGGCTCATTTGTCCCTTCTATTCAAACCTGTACTTGGTGCTGGAGTTTGTAGGTGTAGATCCAGAGACTTGAGTCTTTCAGCTGTCCATGTGTCAGCTGGACCCAGGACCTCAGTGGAGCAGCAACTCCTACTCTACAGCTCATTGGACTCACACAGGACAACTTGCAGGGACATGATAATGGACAACGGCCATCCCAGGGAATGGAGAGAGTCTACAGCTGCAGACAAGATAATCCTATCCATCCTCCCCATGGGATATAAGCCCTCTCTCAATTGGAGGTGGAGTGGACATCACCATACCAGATTCCTCAGAATCAGAAGAAGAGCTATAAACTAGAATGGACTTGCTGGTATTCTACTATAGACATATTGTGATTCTGGCAATGGAAGAAATTACAACATTGATGTGGAGCCAGTGACCACTGGAGGCTCTGGGACAGGGAGAGGGAAAAGCAGTTGTAGTATAGGGGCTCTTTTTTTGGGACTTGGGAATTGTCCTGAGTGACATTGCAATGACAGATATAGGCCATTTTATATCATCAGATAACATGCAGGACTGTGTGGGAGAGACTGTGGTCTACAACATGAACTATGGTCCATGCTCAATGGCAAAGCCCCAGGTTGTGTTTATCAATTGCGATTAATGTGCCACACTAATGAAGAATGTTTATATGGGAAGTTGTGGGAGGTGTGGGAGGTGGGACATATGGGACTCTATTTTTTGTGTGTAACATTTATGTAATCTAAGTATCTTTTAAAAAATTTAAAAAAAAAAAGACAGGCAAGAAATCTTTGACTTACTAGAGGCTATTTTGTTGCACCAAGAAATAGCAGTTATGCATTCCCCAGGGATAGCTAGCAGAAATGTCTGAGCAGACCCAGCAGCTAAAGTGGCAGTGCAAATCCATTTCTCTCCTAGCCCTTATCCCAGAATCTATCCCACTACCTAAGGCTCCAGATTATTCCCAGGAACAGAAAACTAAAGCAACTAGCCTAGCTTTCACCCTGGAAGCTAATGGGTGATTGGTTAAGGAAGCTCAAGTCTACCTGCCAGGAGTAGTGTAGTGGAATTTCTTTCATGGACACCACCAAGCCACTCATTTATGGAGGGATTCCCTGACCAGCTTAGCCACACAAGTCTTTAAGGGCCAGGGCCTGGCAAAAACAAAGAGGTCACTAAAAGTTGATACTTGCGTGCAATTTATGACTGAAACAATGGGAGGCTTAACAAATATTCTCCCTTAAACACCCCTGTCCTGATGTGGGGATCATATCCTGGGGAGGACTGGCAGGTAGACTTTACCACATGCCATCTTGCCAGGGCTATAAGTACGTCTGTACTGGTAGATGCTTTTACTGGATGATTGGAAGCATTTTCCAAGAGAAGGGAAACAGCAAATGAGGTGGCTAAGGCCCTCCTAAGGGAAATCATTCCCATATTCAGACTACCTAAGTCCCCACAAAGTGACAATGGGCCAGCATTTACTAGCAAAATAACCCAGGGCCTATCAACTGCCCTCAGAATTAAATACCATCTTCATAGCTCCTGGAGAGCCCAATATTCTTGGGAGGTAGAAAGAACCAACTGAATCGTAAAGCAAATTCTAGCCAAACTTTGCCAGGAAATGACTTCACTTTGGGCCACCAATCTACCTGTGGTTTTGCTGAGGCAACAAATAGCTCCAAAAAACCTGCTTCAGCCTAGCCCCTTTGAAATGGTCTATAGACAGCCTTTTCTCACCCAAGTACTAGTACTAGATCAGGAAACCCAGGAGCTCACTGAATATTTTGTAAACCTAGGAAAAATTCAACAAACCATCCAGGAATCAGAAACAAAATTCTCCCTAGCCCCAATCTTGAGCTGCCTTTACTCAAAGTAAAACCTGGATAACAGGTTTTAATTAAAACATGGCAGGAGAACAGGCCTCACTCCAAATTAAATCCAAAATGGAAGGGACCTTACTCTATGTTTCTGATCACTCTCACAGCAGTTCAAGTTAAAGGGATTGCCAGCTAGGTGCACTTATCCTGAGTGAAGTCCACAGTCCAAGAAAATACCAATGCTGAAACATTTGTGTATCAGTCTTTGGATGGCCTAAAGTACCTCTTCAAAAAGCAAAAGCTAAGTACCTAATGTCAACACCCTCACAACCTGAATACACTTGCAGCAACTCTTGCTGGTCTTTTTTCCTCATAGCCTCTATTCTTATAACTATTATACTATTTCTCCCGGTTTGGACCCTCCTATAGCTTACAATTTGTTTAGCCACTAAAAGAGCAAAAGCTAATTACTTAATGACAACACCCTCACAGCCTGAACCCTGCAACAACACTTGCTGGTGTTGCTTCCTCATTACAGCTTCTATTCTTATAACTTTTACACTATTTCTCCCTATAATACAAAGCAATTTATTTTAGAATACTAACATCACAATCTTTAAAACTCTTCTTTTAATTGTTCTTCTTACACAAATCTTGACATGGAACAAGCCAACCCAAGACACCCTTTTTACAATTTAATCCAAAAGGCATTTGACATGTATAACATCTCTCGCTGGGTATGCACACCCCAATTGGAGAGGATGAGTGCCTGGCCAGCTGATCCCAGTGAGTGGGCTGACACTCTAGCCCAAGGATTCCGACATGCCTCCAGAACTTATAATACTAACTTCTGGCCTCTCAATTTCTTTCCCTTGCTTGAACCTACTCTCAACCTTGCTAGGCCCCTAATCTTAGGACCATCTCACTATTAGTGCTCAGCTTGCTTTCACTATAACAACTGTACCATTTTGCATTTTCTGTAACTTCATCCACCCCTAGGTGGTTTTCTTAGGGCTAATGACCATCACTTATAACTACCTTGTGGGTAGAAAACCTAGTTAATATAACAGCCATCCATCAACAATTTACATCATTCAAAAATAACTGTACAAACAACTAGCAAGATGGTGACAGAGTAGGAGTTCCTAGAGTTAGCTCCTGCTACAGAACAGATAATAATCACTCAGAGATACCTAAAACACCTGTTTGGTGGCTCCAGGAGACCAGAAGAGCATTCTGCAATATCCTTGAAAGAATGGAAGGAGAATATTCATAAGTAGAGCACTGCATGCCCTGGAGGCTGATGCCCATCCTCGACTGGTGACACAAGCTGCCTCAAGAGCTATTCCAGGGCTGGAATTAGATGCACCATTTCACAAAAATGGGGAAGGAAGAAATGGTTTGACACCAGCTTCAGCTGCTGATTAGTAAGCTTGGCTGGCTAAGATATAATCCTAAGAACAGCTAAAGTTTGAACCTGTCCAAGTCAGAAAGAGGCCAGTAGCCACCATTTTAACTCCATCCCTGGTGCAAGGGGAAGCAGGGCAGGCTGAAAATCACAGTGCTGGTAGGGACTGGCTTCTTTCCATCCAGATCATATTGCAACTCTAGCCTAAGCCCCAGCCCCACCTCTGGCAGGGGGGGAAGCTGGGGGAACCTGCACCAGCCTTTCTGGGATACAGGCCATGCTGAGGAGAATGGTGATCATCCTACTTGTGCAGCACAAGCTGCCTCAGGAACTATTCTGTGGCTGGAATTGGAAGCTTCATTTCCAAACACAAGGGAGGAAGAGACTGTTGGCCACTGTTTTCAGCTGCTGATTAGAAAATTCTGCTGGCTAAAGCATAACCATAAGAACAGCTAAAGTTTGAACTTGTCCAAGGCAGAAACACATGGGTAGCTGCCATTTTGACTCTGCCCCCGTATGAGGGAAGCTGGGCTGACTGAAAATCACAGTGACTGTAGGGACTGGTTTCTTTCACCCAGTTTGGCCTGCAGCCCTAGCCTAGGCTTCAACCCCAACTTTAGCAGGGAGGAAGCTGGCAGACCCTGCACCAGCCTCTCCAGGTAACTGAAGATACATTCAGCTGGCACAGACTGAGTAGTTGAAGTCTACTGGGGCCACTGTGGGCATTTTGGACCGCACAGCATAGATTACTGCCCACACCTTCAGCTCCATCCCTGCCTCAGGCACAAGAGGAAGGGGCATGAAGTTGTCTCCCTGGGCAACTACAGTCTAGGCCAGCACAACTTGGATTATTACACACAGCTGTGGCTCAGTCCTGACCCCTGGCAAAAGAGAAAGCTGGGAGAAGCTTCATTGGTCCTTGGGGCAATGAAGGCAGCTTCAGCCTCCACAGCTTACAGCACCAAATACATCCCTGACTTCTACTACACAACCAGCAAGGGACAAAGGACAAAAAAGGCCTAAACTGAAGAGAAATACTGCACACAAAATAAATACTCTAGTAAGCCACATGTCAAGACACCAACAAAAAGTTACAGTCCACACCAAGAAACAGGAAGATATGGTCCAGTTAAAGGAAAAATATAAGCCTCCAGATGACATAAAGGAGTTAAGACAACTAATCATAGAAATTCAAACAAACCTGCTTTATTAATTCAATGAGATGGTGAAAGAGATTAAGGATATTAAAAAGACATCGGATGAGCACAAAGAAGAATTTGAAAGCATACATAGATAAAAAGCAGATCTTATGGGAATGAAAGGTCCAATAAATGAAGTTAAAATCACACTGGAATCATGTAATAGTAAATTTGAAGAGACAAAAGAAAGGATTTGTGAGCTCGAAGAAATGGTCTCTGAAAGCAAACATATAAATGAACAGATGAAGAAAAGAATGGAAAAAATTGAACAAGGTCTCAGGGAACTAAACAGCAATAGATGTGCAAACATACATGTCATGGGTGTCCTAGAAGGAGAAGAGAAGCGAGAAGGGGCAGAAGGAATATTTGAAGAACTAATGCTAGAAAATTTACCAACCCTATTGAAGGACATAGATAGCCATGTCCAAGAAGCTCAACATACTTGCATCTGAATAAATCTGAAAAGAACAACTCCAAGACATACACTAATCAGAATGTCAAATGCCAAAGACAAAGAGAGAATTCTGAGAGCAGCAGGAGAAAAGCAATGCATCACACATAAGGGATACCCAATAAGACTAAAACCCAGCTTATCATCAGAAACCAAGGAGGCAAGAAGACAGTGGTATGATATATTTAAGATACTGCAAAAGAAAAACTTCCAGCCAAAAATCTTATATCCAGCATGATTGTCTTTCAAAAATAAGGGTGAGTTTAGAATATTCACAGATAAACAGAAAGTGAGAGAATTTGTAATCAAGAGACTGGATTTGCAGGAAATACTAAAGGGTGTGTTACATACTGAAAAGGAAAGACAGGAGAGAGAGCCCTGGAAGAGAGTGCAGAAATGAAGATTATATTAATAAAAGTAACTAAAAGTGTCAAAAGAGTGGTGAAAATAAAATATAACAGATAAAACCCAAATATTCAGGAATAAACATAACCAGTGATATAAAGCACTTGTATTCAGAAAACTACAGCTCATTGCTAAAAGAAATAAAAAAGACCTAAATAATTGGAAGAATACTCCATGCTCACAGATTGGAAGACTAAATACGATATCAATTCTACTCAAATTGATATCCAGACTCAAGGCAATCATGATAAAAATTCCACCAGCATTTTTTAAATAAATGGAAAACATGATTATCAAATTTACTTGGAAGGCTAGGGTGTCCTGACTAGTCAGAAACATCTTAAAAAGTCAAAGCGAAGTTGGAGGACTCTCATTTCTGGACTTTAAATCATATTACCTAGTTACAGTGGTAAAAACAGCATAGTACTGGTATAAAGACAGACACGTAGACCAATGGAACTGAATTGATGTTTCAGAAACAGACCCTCACATCTATGGTCAAGTGATTTTTGACTAGCCTGTCAAATGCACCCAGCTCAGGCAGAGCAGTCCATTCAACAAATGGTGCTGAGAGAACTGGATATCAATAGCCAAAAGAAGGAAAGGGGACCCCATCTCACACCTTATACAAAAATTAACTCAAAATGGATCCAAAACCTAAATATAAAAGTGAGAACCATAAAGCATCTAGAAGAAAATGTAGGAAAATATCTTCAAGACCTGGTGTTAGGTGGTGGATTCTTAAAGGAGATAAGAGGAGAACTGTGATGGACTACTGATGTTTAATGTATGTAGAAGTTTTAATTGACTTTACTGTAAAAGTATGGAAATGTACAGAGTTGATGGTAACACATTATAGTATGTAACTGCTGGTTTATAAATGGGGATGTGGCTGAAAATTACCTTTACATCTAGGAATGTAAATGCCAATTTACAGAAAGGTAGAGAAAAAACTAGGGACTGAATAGCACAGCAAACCCAGAGTTGGATGAGAATCATGGTTGATGGTATAGATGTAAGAGTGTACTTTGTGAGCTAGAGCAGATGTACATCACTATTGCAGGATGGTGGGAATGTGGAGAAGCACGGGAAAAATACAACTCAAGTGACCTATGGATTGTGGTTAACAGTAGTAATGTAATATTCATGCATCTATGCCAAAGAAGTAGTGTGTTGATAATGGAGGAGTATGGAGAAATTGTGCCAAATATACATTGTGGACCTGGTAATAATCTGATAATATTATTTCATAATCTGTAAAAAATGTTATACCATGATGTGGTGTATTGATAGAGGGGGTGTTGTTTGGGAATTCTGCATATGTGCATGATTGTTTTGTAAGTTTCAAGTTCTGCCATAAAAATATATTTAAAAAAAATAATAGAGTGGGTTGGGGGAAAAATACACCAAATGTAAGATAATGACTATAGTTAGTAGTAAGATTTTGACAATATTCTTTCATAATTTGTAACAAATGTCTCACAACAAGTCAAGGTGATGGGTTGATACATGGGACCCCTGTATGAATTTCCCTCTCAGCACTGCTTTACTGTATGCCATAACTTTTGATATGTTGTGTTCTCATTTTCTTTCATTCTAGGTATCTACTAATTTCTCTTGCAATTTCTTCTTTGACCCACTGATTGTTTAGGGGTTTGTTGTTTAGCATCCATATATTTACAAAATTTCCCCTTTCCCACCTATTAGTGATTTTCAGCTTCTTTTCATTATGATCAGACAAGGTGATTTATATAATTTCAACCTCAAATTTGTTGAGAACTGTGTTATGTCCCAACATATAACCTATCCTGGAGAAAGATCCCTGAGCATTTGAAAAGAATATATAACCTGGTGATTTGGGGTGCAATGTTCTGTATATGTCTGTCAGGTCCAGTGCATTCATCATACTTTTCAAGTTATCTTTTCCTTGTTGATCTTCTGTCTAGAGGTTCTACCTATTGATGTGAGTGGAATGTTGAAGTCTCCAGCTATTATTGTTGAGACGTCTATTTCTCCTATCAGTTTTTCCAGAGTTTGCCTCTTGTATTTTGGGACAACCTGGTTAGGTGCATAGATATTAATAAGTATTACTTCTTCCTGGTTCATTGCACCTTTTATTAACATATAATGGATTTATACACTTATCACTTTTTTTTGCATTTAAAAAATGTCTGTTTTGTCTGATATTATTATAGCTACCCTCTCCTCTCTTGTGGTTACTATTTGCATGAAATATATTTTTACACCCTTTCACTTTCAGTCTATATGCATCCTTGCATCTAAGGTGAGTCTCCTGCAGACAGCAAAAGGATGGCTTACGTTTTCATATCCATTTTGTCAGCCTATGTCTTTTGATTGAGGAATTTAATCCATTAATATCCAATGTTTTTTTTTATTGTGGGTAAAAATCTAATAATTCACAAAACAAACCAATATTTGTAAAATGATATGTAAATATATATGCATATATGTGCATTTGCTTACATAAATGTTATTTTTTTATATATTTTAAAAGATGCTTAGATTACATGAATGTTACACAAAAATTACAGGGATTCCCATGTTCCTCACTTCCCACACCTCCCATAACATCCCACATAAACATCTTTCATTAGTGTGGCACATCACCTGCAATGCTTATACACATCCTGGGGCTTTGCCACTAAGCACGGACCATAGTTCACATTGTAGACCACACTCTCTCCCACACAGTTCTGCATGGTATATGCTGATGTAAAATGGCCTATATCTGTCATTGTAATGTCACTCAGGATAATTCCCAAGTCCTGAGAAAGCCCCTGTATTACAACAGGTTTTCCTTCCCTGTCCCGAAAGCATCTAGTGGCCACTGGCTCCACCTCACAGTTATAATGTCTTCCATTGCTTGATTCAAACAATATGTCTACAACAGAATGCCATTACGTCCACTCTAGTCCATAGCTCTTCCACCAATCCTGAGGAGTCTAGTATAGTGATGTCCACTCCACCTCCAAGTGAGAGGGGGCTTATATCCCATGGTTATGGTGGATGAAATTATCCTGCCTACAGCTGCAGGCTCTCTCCATTCCCTGGGATGGCCATTGTCCATCATCGTCTCTTCACCAGGTGACTTGGGTGAGTCCATTGAACTGTAGAGTAGGAGTTGCAGCTCCAAAAAGATTCCAGGCACAGTTGGCACATGGGCAGGCCAAAGGCTCCAGTCTCTGGAAGTACACCTACAAACTCCAGCATCACATATAGGTTTGAATAGAAGGGACTGATGGACCATGTGCAGGGAGGACTTATTTGAGTTCAGCTCTGTCAGTGTCAGGAGCACAGATTCCAAAGTAGAGCCAACCGATAAGGCATCAATCTTTGGGGCTATCTCCTGTTATATAGGACTTGGGTGTCTCCAGAGCCCTCAGGAGCCCCTCTGTGTGGGGTGATATCCACTTTGGTGTTCTATGAGATACTACTAAGGTGTGCATAATCGTTACCTCTGGGATGACCTCCCGACTCACTTTGAAGTCTCTTAGCCACATGAACTCATTTTTCTTTACCTTTTCCCCCTTTTATTCTAGGTCTTTTTCCTGTCATATTGCCAGTTGGCACTTGGTATTAATCCCTCATTGCCAGGGAGGTTCATCCCCGGGAGTCATGTCCCATGCTGGGGGGAAGGTAATGCATTCATATGCTGAGTTTGGCTTAGAGAAAGGCCACATATGAGCAACAAGGAGGCTCTCAGGTGGCAACCATTAGGCACCCCAAACAGTAAGCTAAGTTTCAATTACAAGAGCAAAGACTCATAAGGCTGGTCATCAATAACAAGAACCCATCAGTGGCCTATGCTCTTTTGCCAGACACTGCCCCTGCACTCAGGGGACTGTTGCGGCTCCCTTGGAGAATGTGGCAGAGCTTTCCAGGCTGGGAATTCAGTATTTCCTCATTAATTGAATGATTGTCTACCCACCGTGACCATGTCCCATCCCTTGCTCATTTGAACAATTTTATGTATCTTCCATGTATATTCAGATGAACTTCCTCCAATGAATCCCCCATCCCAGACTCCCCCTACCAATGATTCTCTGCAGCCCCCATTGTAACCCTTCTGTGATCTAAAACTTCCTTGAAGATGAAGCCAATATAATAACCAAATACAATTAATAGGAAAATGAAATAATAATGATAAGCTTAAATGAAAGACATAAAATACATGGAAACTCAGACAAAAAAAAAACTAAAAATAAAATGTAATTAACGGACTGGGACATTCAAAAAGTGGGGAAAAATTTTTTTTTAATTATTATTATTATTTTCCTTTTATCACTGCATTATTGGGTGTCCAGTCTGTACCGTGGCACCTGCCCCTTCTCATTCCCCAGTGTGTCCCAATTTTTCATTTAATTTTCAAAGAAGTTTCAGGTCACAGGAAAGTCACACACAGAATACTAGAGACTCTCATATACCCAACCTCCTTCCCCTTTCCTCATCCCATATTAAAACCTTTTTTATGTGGATGGTAGCATTTTTATAACTGTTATACAGATAGTGAAACATAGCTACTAAATATTGTCAATGGTTTACAGTATAGTTTACAATTTAGACGGTACATTTTAATAATTTTTGATGATACTTACCCTGTCCTGTGTCCATTACTGTAAGGTAATGAAAAACATTTCCCATGACCACTAAATACCCCCTCTTTGATCTTTTCTGTTCCTTCCTCCCCATGCCCCTGGGGCATATGACACTCCCCTATCTTGACTCATTGGATGACAAGATTCATAGTTACTTGCCCTGGGTATTCTAATCTGCCCTTCCTAATCTACCCACCTGTCAACCCTGTACCACCAAACCCAGTAATATCACTACCCACCTGTCCTATCCTTCAATGTGCAACAATACTGTATCACTTTACTATAGATCATATCCATATGGGTGATGGCTCACAATCTACTCTTCTCTTTCTCTCTCTTGTTAACCAATCTTTCAGACAATGATTCTCAGAGACTGCTCACTTTCCTCAATTCCAATCAGTGAGGTCATATACTGTTCATCATTCAATGCCTGCCTTGCTTCACTCAACATTAGGTCTTCAAGATTCATTCATGTTATTCCATGTGTTAGCACTTTATTCCTTCTTACAGCTGAGTAATATTCCATTGTATGTATGCACCACATTTTGTTTATCCATTCTTCAGTTGATGGGCACCAGGGATGGTTCTAACTTTTGGCAATTGTGAACAATGCCGCTATGAACATTGGTGTGCATATATCTGTTTGTGTCTTTATTTCAATTCTTCTGGGTGTATACCCAGCAGTGGAATTGCTGGATCATATGGAAGATCTATTGTTAGTTTTCTAAGGAACTGCCAAACTGTCCTCCACAGTGGCTGGACCATTCCACAATCCCACCAGCAGGGGATGAGGATTTGTATTCCTCCACATCCTATTCAACACTTATATTCTACTGTTTTTTTAATAGCTGCCATTCTGATGGGTGTAAGATGGTATCTCATTGTAGTTTTTATTTGCATTTCCCTAATAGCTAGCGATGTCGATCATTTTTTCATGTGCTTTTTAGCCAATTGTATTTCTTCCTTGGAAAAGTGTCTTTTCAGGTCACTTGCCCATTTTTTAAATGGGTTGTTTGTCATTTTATTTTTGAGGTGTAGGATTTCTTTATATATGCAGGATATTAGGCTCCTATCAGATATACGGTTGCCAAATATTTTCTCCCATTGGGTAGGCTGCCTTTTTATTTTCTTAATAATGTCCTTTGAGGTACAGAAGTTTTTAATTTTCAGGAGATCCCATTTATTTATTTTTTCTCTTGCTGCTCGTGCTTTGGGTGTGAAGTTCATGAAACCATTTCCTATTACAAGTTCCTGTCGATGCCTCCCTACATTATCTTCCAAAGTCTTTATGGTTTTTGTTCTTATATTTAGCTCTTTGATCCATCTTGAGTTGATTTTTGTATAAGGTGTCATTCTTTTGGATATGGAAATCCAGTTTTCCAAGCACCACTTGTTAAAGAGGCCATTCTCTTGCAACCGAGTGGGCTTGGTGGCCTTGTCGAATATCAGATGACTGTATATGCAAGGATCTATATCAGAACTCTCAATTCGGTGTCATTGATCAGTAGGTCTCTCCTTGTGCCAATACCATGCAATTTTGATCACTGTAGCTTTGTAGTATGTTTAAAGTCAGGTAATGTGATACCTCCAACTTCATTTTTCTTTTTCAATATGTCTTTGGGAATTCAGAGCCTATTACCTTTCCAAATAAATTTTGTAGTTAGTTTTTCCAGTTCCTCAAAAAATACAGTGTTGATTTTTATTGGGATTGCATTAAATCTGTAGATTAGTTTGGTTAGGATAGATATCTTGATGATGTTTAGTCTTCCTATCCATGAACAGGGAATATTTTTCAATTTATTTAAGTCTTCTTTGATTTCCTTTAACAGTGCTGTATAATTTTCTGTATATAATTCCTTTACATCTTTAGTTAAATTTATTCCTAGATATTTGATTCTTTAATTACTATTGTAAATGGCATTTTTTTCTTGATTTCCTTCTCCGATTGCTTGTTACTGGTGTACAGAAATGCTACTGATTTTTGAACATTGATCTTATGGCCTGGGACATTACTGAACTCCTTTATAAGTTCTAGAAGCTTTGTTGTAGATTTCTCTGGGCTTTCTATGTATAGGATCATGTCATCTGCAAATAATGAAATTTTTACTCCTTCTTTTCCAATTTGGATGACTTTTATATACTTTTCTTGCCTCAGTGCTCGAGCAAGTACTTCGAAGTCAATGTTAAATAGGCGTAGTGATAGTGGGCATCCTTGTCTTGTTCCCGATCTCAGAGGGAAGGCGTTTAGGATTTCACCATTGAAGATGATGTTAGCTTTGGGTTTTTCATATATACCCTTTATCATATTCAGAAAGTTTCCTTCTATTCCTATCTTTTGCAGTGTTTTTATTAGGAAAGAGTGCTCTATTTTGATGAATGCTTTTTCTGCATCTATAAAGATGATCATGTGATTTTTTTCTTTCAGTTTGTTTATGTGGTGTATTACATTGATTGATTTTCTTATATTGAATCATCCTTGGATCCCCGGGATGAAACCCACTTGGTCATGGTGTATAATCCTTTTGCTATGTTGTTGAATGCAATAAGCAAGTATTTTGTTGAGGATTTCAGTATCTGGGTTCATTAGAGAAATTGGTCTGTAATTTTCCTTTCTAGTGGTATCTTTGTTTGGTTTTGGTATTAGGGTAATGTTGGCATCGTAGAATGAGTTAGGCAATATTCCTTCTACTTCTATTTTTTGGAAGAGCTTATGCAGAATTGGTGTTAGCTCTTTCTGGAATGTTTGGTAGAATTCAGCTGTGAAGCCCTCTTAGCTGGGCTCTTCTTAGTTCGGAGGTTTTTGATGACTGAGTCTATCTCTTTACTTGTAATTGGACTGTTGAGTTCACCAGTTTCTTCTTTCATCTATGTAGGCTGTTTGTGCATTTCTAGAAACTTGTCCATTTTCTCTAAATTATCATTCTCGTTGGCATATAATTTTTCAAAATATCCTCTTATGATACTCTTTATTTCTGTGGGGTCAGTAGTGATATCCCCTTGCTCATTCCTTATTTTGTGTATTTGCATCTGTTCTCTATTTGTCTTTGTTAGTCTGGCTAAGTGTTTGTCAATTTTATTGATATTCTTGAAAAACCAGCTTTTGGTTTGTTTTTTTTTTCCTAGTGCTTTCTTCTTCTCTATTTTCCTTTAGGTTTAGTTTTTTGTTGTTTTTCCAAATACTCCAAGTGTGCAGTTAGGTCTTCAATTTTAGCTCTTTCTTCTTTTTTAACATATGTATGTATGGCTATGATCTTCCCTCTCAGGACAGCTTTGGCTGCATCCCATAGGTTTTGATATGTTGTGTTGTCGTTTTCATTAGTTTCAAGGTAGTTCCTGATTTCTTTTGAGATTTCCTCATTGACCCACTGTTTGTCTAAGAGTGTGTTGTTTAACTTCCATATCCTTATGCCTAACCTGTTTCTCTGGCCCTTAATGATTTCCAATTTCTTTCCATTGTGATCAGCGAAATTACTTTGTGTAATCTCAATCTGTCTGAATTCATTGAGAGTTGTTCTGTGGCCTAGCATGTGGTATATCTTGGAATATGATCCATGTGCACTCAAGAAGAATGTAAATCCTGCTGTATTTGGGTGTATTGTTCTGTATATGTCTATTAAGTCCAGGTCCTCTAATGTATTGTTGAAAGTCTTTGTTTCTTTATTGATTATCTGTCTAGATGTTATGTCTAATGATGATAATGGTGTATTAAAGTTCCCTGAAATAATTGTAGAGGCATTTATTTCTCCACATAGTTTTTCCAGAGTTTGCCTCATGTATTTTGAGACACACTGATTAGCTGTGTAAATGTTTATGATTGTTCTCTCTTCTTGAGAGATTACCCCTTTTACTAATATATAGTGTCCATCTTTGTCTCTTACAATAGTTTTGCATTTAATGTCTATTTTGTCTGGTATTAGAATAGCTACTCCTGCCCTTTTTTGGCTATTGTTAGCTTGTAAAAATTTTTTCCAGCCATTCACTTTCAGCCTCCTTGAATCCCTGGGTTGAAGGTGGGTTTCTTGTAGACTGCATATAGATGGATCATATTTCCTTATCCATTCTGCCAATCTGTGTCTTTTGATTGGTGAATTTGATCCATTAACATTCAGTGTTATTACTCGCAACAAATTTCTTACTTCAGCCATATTTTCTTTGGGTTAATGTATGTCATATGTTGTTTTGTTTCTGTTTTTGTCTTTTTAGTTGTTTTTAAACTCCCCTCCAACTGTCTCCCTTAATTTTTCCTTTCAACTTGTAGAACTTCCTTTAGTATTTCTTGAAGTGCCGGTTTCTTATTGACATACTCTCTTAATTTCTGTTTATCTGTGAATATTTTGAAATCTCCATCATTTTTGAATGCCAGTTTTGCTGGAAAGAGAATTCGTGGCTGGAAGTTTTTTTCTTTTACTACTTTGACTATGTCATACCACAGTCTTCTTGCCCCCATGGTTGCAGATGAGAAATCAGCACTCAATCTTATTGTGCTTCCCTTGTATATGATGGGCCTCTTTTCTCTTGCTGCCTTGAGTATTTTCTCTTTGTCTTGAGCATTGGACATTTTGACAAGTATATGTCCTGGAGTTGGCCTGTTGGGATTTATACTGTTTGGGGTGCACTTCGCTTCCTGGATCTGCACATCCATCTCTCTCAACAGGGTTGGGAAGTTTTCAGCCATTATTTCCTTCAACACTCCTTCTGTTCCGTTTCCCTTCTCTTCACCTTCTGGGGTGCCCATAATGTGCATGTTTGTGCGTTTTGTGTTGTCAGTTAAATCCCTGAGTCCCTGCTGGATTTTTTCTATTTTTTTGTCTATCTGTTTGATTTCAGATGTATTGTCTTCCATATCACCAATTCTTTCTTCTGCCTGTTCAAATCTGCTGTTATGTGAATCCAGCATCTTTTTGTTTCCTTGGATTGTGCAATTGATCACCATCATATCCATTATCTTTTTGCATATGTTTACAATTTCTTCAGTATGTTCTCCCAGTGTCTTCTTTATATCCTTAATCTCTTCCTTCACTTCATTAAGTTGGTTCATGATATTTGTTTGGAAAGCTTTGATTAATTGTTCGATGTTCTGCATCTCTTTCTGGTTTTTAGTTTACTAATTGGACTGGCCCATGCCTTCCTGTGGCTCCGTGTGGTTTGTAATTTTTTGTTGCCCTCTAGTCATAATTTTATCTTGATGAGTTTACTCAGTTGATTATCTTCTTTCTCTCCTTTAGAGTTTTATTTAGCTGATGGTTCTGTGTGTGTGTTAAGTTTTCTCTTTGACACTTTTTTTTCTTATTTTATTTCTTTGCTTCTTTCTATGTTACCTTGAAGGTAAAAGATTGGTGCCAGAGGAATCAAAAGATGTGAGAAAGGAAGAAGGATAATACTAATATTGATCAAAGTTAGAAGAGGGACCAAATAAGACTTAGTGAACTCAATATTTAACTCGTGTAGGCAGTGTAGAATAATAGGGGGAAAAGTGTAGTACCTACAATGGACTGGGAAACCAAATAAAGGAATATATATATAATGATTTGGAAGGCTAGAATGATGAGGAGGGAGAGAAAGAGTAAAGAAAGGGCTAAAAGGAAAAAGCTAATATTAAT
>JAQZBX010044288.1:0-21408 GCA_029593785.1 Cabassous unicinctus
CTTAACACACACCCAAAATAGCAACTAAATAAAACCGTAGAGTACACAGAGAAGCTAATCAACTGAACAAACCCATCAAGGTAAAAGGATGACCAGACAGCAACAAACAATTACAAACCATATTAAAAAAACAGGAAGAAGTGGCCCAGTCCAGTGAACAAACTAAAAACCAGGAAGAGATGCAGAACATTGAACAACTAATCAAAGATGTCCAAACAAATATAATGGACCAACTTAATGAAGTGAAGTTAGAAATTAAGGATATTAAGAAGACACTGGGAGAATATTGTGAAGAAATTGTAAACATACATAAAAAGATAATGGATATGATGTTGATGAATGGCACAAGCTAAGAAATCAAAAATACACTGGAAGCACATAAGAGCATATTTGAACAGGCAGAAAAAAGAATTAGTGATGTGGAAGACAGTACATCTGAAATCAGACAGGTAGTAGAAAAGATAGATAAAAAGACAGACAAAATCCAGAAGATTTGAACAACAACACAAAATGCACAAGCATACACATTATAAGCATCTCAAAGGGAGACCAGAAGGGAAAGGGGACAGACAGAACGGGTGTTGGAGGAAATCATGTCTTAAAACTTCAACCCTATTGAGGGAGATGGATGTACATGTCCAGGAAGTGCAGCACACCCCAAACAGGATAAATCCCAACAACACTACTCCAGGAAATATACTTGTACAACTGTCCAAGGCTCAAGACAATAGAAAATACTGAAAGCAGCAAGACAAAAGAGAACCATCACATACAAAGGAAGCTGAATAAAATTAAGTTTGATTTCTCATTTGAAACCAGGGATGCAAGAAGGCAGTGGTACGACATAGTTAAAATTCTAAAAGAAAAAAAAACTTTCAGCCAAAAATTCTCTATCCAGTAAAGCTGGCATTCAAAAATGATGGACAGTTCAAAATATTCACAGATAAGCAGAAATTAAGAGAGCATGCCAATAAGACTCTTGCACTTCAAGAAATACTAAAGGGAGTTCTGCAGGTTGAAAGGAAAAAATTGGAGAGATAGAGTTGGAGGAGAGTATAAGAACAACTAAAAGACAAAAAGAGAAGTAAAAACAACATATGACATACATTAACCCAAAGAAAATATGGCTAATGTAAATAACTCTTTAAGAGTAATAACACTGAATGTTAATGAATTAAACCCACCAGTCAAGAGACACAGATTGGCAGAATGGATAAGGAAATATGACCCATCTATATACTGTCTACAAGAAACCCACCTTAGACCCAGGGATTCAAGGAAGCTGAAAGTGAATGGCTGGAAAACAATCTTAAAAGCAAAAACTGACCACAAAGGGACAGGAGTAATTATATTAATATCAGACAAAATAGATTTTAACTGCAAAACTATTGTAAGAAACAAAGACAGACACTATATATGAGTAAAAGGGGTAATCTCCCATGAAAAAAGAACAATCATAAACATTTCTGCAGCTTACTGGGGTGCCTCAAAATATATGAGGCAAACACTGTAAAAATTAAGTGGAGAAGTAGAAGCCTGTGGCAGTTTGATATAGTTATGAATTCCAAAAATAGATATTGGATTATGTTTGTAAACTGGTCTGCTTCTGTGGGTATGATTAAATTAAGATTAGGGTTTTGATTGGGCCATGCCAGCAGGGCATTGAGTCCCCATCCCTTGGTGGGTGGGGACTCAGAGATAAAAGATATGGCAAAGGACAGAGTTGGAATTCTGATGTTGAGTTTTAATGCTGGAGCCTGTGGAAGTAAGCACACAGACGAGCTTGGCCGAGAGGAAGGAGAGAAGGCCCTGGGAAAAGAGATGAGCTATTCACTTGACAGTTCATAACTGGCCTTGTGGAGAGAGGCAAAGCCTAGGGAGCCTCATATTCTACAGCGGACCTTGTGGAGAAAAAGCACAGTAGCTGAGCACAGAAAGAAATGGATCCCCGGGAAGAGAGAAACCAGAGAAGCTTGAACTCTTGGCAGACATCTGCAGACATCTTGCTCCAACATGTGGCAATCAACTTTGGTGAGGGAAGTAACTAATTCTTTATGGCCTGGTAAATGTAAGCTTCTACCCCAAATAAACACCCTTTATAAAAACTAACCGATTTCTGTTATTTTGCATCACCATCCCTTTGGCTGACTAATACAATGCCTCTACAATTATAGTGCGGTATTTTAGTATACCATTAGCACCATTAGACAGAACATCTTGACAGAAATTCAATAAAGAAACAAGACTTTGAATAATATATTAGAGGATCAGGACCTAATAGACATATATAGAACACTACACCCAAATAGAGTCAGATATATATTATTCTCAAGTGCACATAGATTATTCTCCAAGATAGACCACATGCTAGGCCACAGAAAAATTCTCAATGAATTCACAAAGATTGAAATTATACAAAGTAATTTCTCTGACCACAATGGAATGAAGGTGGAAATTAGTGAGGGCCAGAGAACCAGATTAAGCACAAAGATATGGAAGTTAAAAAACATACTCTTAGACAAACAGGGAGTCAAGGAGGAAATCTCAAAAGAAATCAGAAACAACCTTAAAACAAATAAAAATGACAACACATCATATCAAAACTATGGAAGGCAGCCAAAGCTGTACTGAGTGGGAAACTCATAGCCATAAATGCATATATCAAAAAAGAAGGAAGAACTAAAATCAAAAACCTAACTGTACACCTGGAGGATTTAGAAAAAGAACAACAAACTAACCCCAAAGGAATTAGAAAGATAACAAAGATTAGAGCAAAACTAAATGAAATAGAAAATAAGAAAGCACTAGAAAAATAAACAAAACCAAAAGATGGTTCTTCGAGTAGATCAATAAATCTGAGAACCCTTAGCTAGACTAACAAAGAAAAAAAAGAGAGAAGATGCAAATACACAAAATAAGAAATGAGGAAGGGGATATCACTATTGACCCTACAGAAATAAAGAGTATCACAAGAAGATACATTGAAAAATTATGCCAACAAGGTGGCTAATTTAGAGGAAATGGACAAATTACCAGAAACACAGAAGCAGCCAACGTAGATGAAAGAAGAAATTGATGAACTCAACAGACCAATCACAAGTAATCATACAGAATCAGTCATCAAAAACTTCCTAACTAAGAAGAGTCCAAGACCAGACAGCTTCACAGGTGAATTCTTCCAAACATTCCAGAAAGAACTAACACCAATCCTCCTTAAACTATTCCAAAAAATAGAAGTAGAAGGAAACATTGCCTAACTCATTGTATGATGCCAACATTACCTTAATACCAAAGGCAAACAAAGATGCCATAAGAAAGGAAAATTACAGACCAATCTCTCTAATGAATCTAGATACTAAAATCCTCAGCAAAATATGTGCTAATTGTATTCAACAACACATCAAATCAATTATACACCATAGCCAATGGGTTTCAACACTGATATGCAAGGATGGTTCAACATAAGAAAATCAACCAATGTTATACACCACATAAACAGATAAAAAGAAAAAAAATCACATGATAATCTTTATAGATACAGAAAAAAGCATTTGACCAAATACAGCACCTTTTCCTGATATAAACACTACAAATTTTAGGAATAGAAGTAAACTTCCTCAACATAATAAATGGTATATATTAAAAACCACAGCTAACATGATATACAATGCTGAAATACTAAAAGCTTTGCCTCTAAGATCAGGAACAAGACAAGGATTCCCACTATCTCTGCTCCTATTTTACATTGTGTTAGAAGTACTTGCTCAAGCACTGAGGCAAGTAAAAGATATAAAAGCTATCCAAAATAGAAAGGAAGAAGTAAAAACCTCACTATTTGCAGACAACATGATCCTATACATAGAAAGCCCTGAGAAATCTACATCAAAGCTTCTAGAGTTTACAAATGAGTTCAGTAAGGTAGCTGAATATAAGATCAAAGTGCAAAATTCAGTAGCATTTTGTATACCAATTATGAGCAATATGAGGTGGAAATCAAGAAAAAAAATACCATTTACAATAGCAACTAAAAGAATCAAATACCTAGCAAAGACAGACACTAAATTTAACTAAAGATGTAAATGACTTAAACACAGAAAACTACACAACACTGTTAAAGGAAATCAGAGAGGACTTAAATAAATGGAAGAATATTTCCTGTTCATGGATAGGAAGACTAAACATCATTAAGATGTCTATCCTATCCAAACTGATTTACAGATTTAATGCAATCCCAATAAAAATGACCACAGCATTTTTTACTGAATTGAAAAAACTAACTATGAAATTTATTTGGAAATGCAAGAGGCACCAAATAGCCAAAAACATATTGAAACCAAAAAATGGAATTGGATGAATCATACCACCTAACTTTAAAACATACTACAAAACTACAGTGGTCAAAACTGGATGGTATTGGCACAAGGATAGCCATACCAATCAATGGAACCAAATTGAGAGTTCTCATATAGATCCTCACATATACAGGCATCTGATATTCAACAAGCCCACCAAACCAACTCAACTGGGACAGAATGGCCTCTTCAAAAAATGGTGTTTGGAGAACTGGATATCCATATCCAAAGAATAAGAGAGGAACATTATCTTACACCTTATACAAAAATTAACTCAAGATGGATCAAAGATATAAATATAAGAGCCAATACTGTAAAGACCTTGGAAGATAATGTAGGAAGCATCTACAGGATCTTGTAACAGGAAATGGTTTCATGAACTTCACACCCAAAATACAAACATCAAAAGGAAACATAGATAAATGGGACTTCCTCAAAATTAAAAACTTTTGCACTTCAAAGGAGTTTGTGAAGAAAGTGAAAAGGCAGCCTACCCAATGGGAGAAAATATTTGGTAACCATATATGTGATAGGGGCATAGCATCCTGCATACATAAAGAAATCCCACACCTCAAAATTAAAAGGGGAAACAATCCATTTTAAAAATGGACAAGTGATTTGAATAGATATTTCTCCAAAGAAGAAATACAAATGGCTAAAAAGCACATGAAAAGATGCTCACCTTCACTAGCTATTAGTGAAATGCTCAGGATTGGGGACAGAACTATGGACTAGAGTGGACTTAATGGTATTCTACTATAGACATATTGTGATTCTAGCAATGGAAGAAATTACAACAGTGATGTGGAGCCAGTGGCCACTGCAGGCTCTGGGGGCAGGGAGAGGGGAAAAACAATAGGAATACGGGGTTTTTTCGTGACTTGGGATTCTTCCTGAGAGACATTGCAATGACAGATATAGGCCATTTTATATCATCACACACCATGTAAAACTGTGTGAAGAGAGTGTAGACTACAATGTGAACTATGGTTCATGCTTAATGGCAAAGACCCAGAATGCATTTATCAATTACAATGAACGTGACACACTAATGAAGGGTGTTCATGTGGGAGGGTGTGGGAGGGGTGGGGAGTGGGGCATATGGGAATCCCTATTTCCTTTGTGTAACATTTATGTAAACTAACTATCTTTTAAAAAATAATAATAAAAAATAAAAAAAACACACACACAAAAAAACACAGGACTATATGTGTTGGAAAGGATGTGGAAGAACGGGAACCTTCATCCACTGTTGGTGGGAATGTAAAATGGTGCAGCCATTGTGGAGGACAGTTTGGTGGTTACTCAAAAAACGAACTATAGAACTGCCATATGATCCAGCAATTCCACTGCTGGTTATATACCCAGAAGAATTGAAAGCAAGGACATGAACAGTTACATGCGCACCAATGTTCATAGCAGCATTATTCGCTATTGCCAAAAGTTGGAATCAACCCAAATGCCCATCAACAGATGAATGGATAAACAAAATGTGATATGTATATATACAATGGAATATTATTCAGCTGTAAGCAGGAATACAGTACTAACACATGGGATAACATGGATGAATCTTCCGGACCTTATGTTGAGTGAAGCAAGCCAGGCATTGAAGGATAATTATATGACCTCACTGATATGAATTAAGCAAATTGAGCAGACTCACAGAGCTATTATCCTGAAGATAGGTTTACAATAAATAAAAAGGGAGAATAAGTTTGTGAGCCAATGCCCATATGGGCATAATCTATGATAACGTGGAAGTGTGTGGTTGTGCAGTGTTGGGATATGACAGGGGTGTAGTGATACTATTGGTTGAGTGGTGCAGGTTTGACAGGGGTTATGGTGGGGATGGTGGGTTGGATGTTCCATGGAACTGGGGGGAGGGTTGGGGAAGGGGTAAGGGAACACGGTGTATTGGTGGGTATGTGGTTGAAACTACAATGTTGGGAAAGCTCTTTTGGCAATATGACAAGGAAAGATTACTGGTTTAGGGTGTTTGATGGGGGCATTCAGGACAGGCACAACTGAAGCAGGTTTCTAGCGAGTGTGCAAGTGACCATTTTGTCATAGTGTGTTGTATCAGTGGGTGGAGACCCAAATAAAGAGCCAGAAGGAGTTGGACTCCCATCCTGGGGAGGCCCACTATGTCTCAAATAGAGGGGTGGGTGTCTCTTGAGAGCATGGGTGGTGCCATAGGGGAGGACAGACCAGTGTGTCAAGCCCTCAGTGTTGCAAGTAACTATGAATATCCATAACATGTTTACTCAAAATACCCCAAATTTTTAATATCCAACAAGAGGAAAATGGAAACCATTTTATGACATAATAATTCGATAATATCAATGTCAATGATAAAAACAGAGGAACTAGTCAATTGACCAAAATGGCAGTATGAGATGTTCCAGGAGAATCTTTGAACAACTAGGAAAATCTGTCAGTCATCTTCCTCAGAACTCCAGAATAGAGTTATGGGGACTCAATAACTGGGCAAGTACTAAATCAAGAAAACACAACTTAAACATGGTAGGAAAAGTTCCTAGCACCCTGGCTGGCCCTTCCCCAACCACTTCCCAGGATAGTATGGAATCAGCCTGCACTGTCAACTTAGGTTTCTTACATATTTCAGAGGAAGTATATTAACCCCTAAATGCCTTCTGGGGTGCATATATGCCTGTGAATATCAAGTGGCAGCCTGAAAACCTGAACCAGTACACTCTTCTCTGGCTTACCATCCAGAACTTGCCCTGGTCACAGAAGCAGCTTCCAGAGTGCTTAATCAGCATAAGTAACAATTAAATCAAAGTGGCCTGGGACTAAGGGTTCCAGGGTTTAAAGCACAGAAGAGGGAAGGAAAATCAATTTACTAGAGAGGAGAGGAACATTCAGATCCCTGAAAAGGGGAGAATGTCTACAGCAAAGAAGCACAGGATAAGAAGTATCTCAGAAAGACAGGACAGGACCCTGTGCTTTTGCCTCTGGCTGAAATTCTGGGTAGGAGGAGTAAATTCTGAAGGAGAACACCAACCATCACAAAGCCAATTTGTAATGGCAGTGAAATATGTTCTTTGCATTGCTTTTTTTTTGTTTTATGCTACATCCTAGCATTCATGGAAATCTGTGTCATAAGGGATCAGTAACAATTAATTCCAGTTAATACACAAAAATAGTAAAATGTACAATGTGTAACAAAACATTACAAAACAGAGAAATAGGAAATGACCATTCCAAAGGAAGAAAATAAATCATAAGAAACAATCAATGAAGAAAACCAGATTTTGGACATAACAAAGACTTAAAAAATGATCTTAAATCACTTTTCACCTCAAACAGCTAAAGCAAAACATGGAGGAAAAATTTAAAGAATATCAGGAAAATGATGCATAAACAAAATAAGAATATAATAAAGACATGGAAATTATCAAAAGGAAGAAAACAGAGCTGAAGACCACAAAAACTGAAATTAAATATTCCCTAGAACAGTTCAGTAGCTGATTGGAAGTGGCAATGGAAAGAATCAATGAACTGGAAAATAAAACAATTGAAATTATTCAGGTTAATGAAAAAGAAAAGGGAATGAAGAAAAGTGAACAAAGCTTAAGAAACCTCTGGGATACCTCAAGTATACCAATATACACAATATGGCAATCCCAGAAGGAGAAGAAAGAGAGGAAGGGTCAGCAGGATATTTAAAGAAATAATGGCAGAAAATATCCAAAATTCAATAAAAAATATGAATATTTACATTTAAGAAATCCAACAAGCACCAGAAAGGATACATTCAAAGAGATCCACACCAAACACATTGTAATCAAGCTGTCATATGTCAAAGAAAAAAAGAACATTGAAATTTACAAGAGAGAAGCAATGCATCATGTAAAAGGCAACCTCAATAAGGTTTGGTGCCATTTTTTTAAAATCATAAACCATGGAGGCAAGAAGGCAGTGGGAAGAAATATTTATAAACTGCTGAAAGAAAATAATTAACAGCCAAGCATTTTATATCCAGAAAAACTCTTTCAAAACACAGGGATAAATTAAGACATCCCCAGAAAAACAAAAGCTGAGGGAATTCCTCATCACTGCCTTATAAGCAACGCTAAAGGGAATTGTTCAGACTGAAAGGAAAGGTCAAAAGACAGATGATCAAAGCAGTATAAAGACATAAAGATCCCTGTTAAATGTAACCACCTGGGTAATTATAAACTCACAAACGAATGTATTTTTGGTATGTAACTCCACCTACAGGACACACCAGGCAAATGCATTTAAGTAATGATTATTGTTTCGGACCCACAAGTTATAAAGATGTAGTTTGTGAAAAGAAATTCACAAAGAGCAGGGATGGAGGAGTACTGTATGTACTAAAATTAAGCTGGTATCAAATCTCAAGTGATTTATGGATTTGGAATGTTACATTAAGCCCCATGATAACCACAAAGAAAATATAAGAAAAATTACAAAATGAGAATGAGAACAGATTTTAAATGGTTCACTAGAAAAATAAACTTAATACAAAAGGAAGCGGTAATAAAGAACGGAGAAACAAAAAAGGTATGACGTTTACAAAAACCAATAGCACACAAAGACAGAAATTTGTTATTATCTGTAATTATTTTTAAAGTAAATGGCTAAATTCTCCAGCCAAAAGGCAAAATAGATTTTTAAAAAATGAACCGACTATATACTGTTTACAAGAAGTTCACCTTTAGTTCAAAGACACAAGTGGGTTAAAAATGAAAGGATGTAAAAAACTACTCCAGGAAAAATAAATAAAAGAAAAATTTTAAAAATACTACATGAATACAGTAACGAAAACAAAGGAGGAATCACTAAATTATCATTAGACAAAGTAGGCAAATTTAAATACTTTTAGAAAGAACAAGGCAGAAGATCAATTATAAAACTATATACGACTTGCCTGGAGCGCGCGGGAGAGGCGTGCTCTGCGGCTCCTGCGCGTGGTCCGCTCGTTTCCACTGCCCATGCCTTCTTGGCCATGGCGCTGGCGGACAGCACACGTGGGTTACCCAATAGGGGCGACAGCTGCAGCGGCAGAGGCTCCTCGTGCTTGTCGGCAGAGGTGCCACTTTCCCCGACATCGTAGAGCTGAATGTTGTGGGCCAGGTGTCTGTGACTCGGCGCCGCACGGCGGTGTGGATTCCCGACTAGCTGCTCTGGCGCATGCTCACGCAGCAGCCGCTGCAGGAGCTGGCCCAGGACAGCAAAGGCCCCTTCTTTCTGAGTCGGGGTGCCTTCCTCTTCCGTTATATCCTTGATTACATGCTGGACTTGCAACTCATGCTGCCCGACTACTTCCCCAGCGCAGCCGGGTCCAGCACAAGGCCGAGTACTTCGAGCTGCCAAAGCTCGTGTGCCGTCTCGGGGCGCCCCAGCAGTCCTGCCCTTGGCCGCCATTGCTGCTTTTGCAAAGCGGGGTACACAAGAAAGGCTCCCTGGGTGACGAGCTTCTGCCGCTCGGCTACACGGGACCTGAGCAGCAAGGGGGCACCTCGGCTGGGGCGCCGCTGCCCAGGCTAGAGCTGGTTAGCCGAAGCCCGGCTGGGGGCGCGGCCGGCCCCCTGCTCACTCTGTCCTAGTCGTTGGACCACTGAGGCCGCTAAGGCTACATCACCATAGGCTACCGCGGTACCTACACTATCAGGCAGGACACGCAGGCGGAGGCCAAGTTCAGGCGGGTGGCGCGCATCAGCGTGTGCGGCAAGACGTCGTTGAGCAAAAAGGTGTTCTGGTATACCCTGATCGAGAGCTGACCCCGACCAGCCCCTGGAGCGCTGGACCTCGTGCTGTTACCTCAAGTTCAACTTCAAAGAGCAGGCCTTCCACAAACCGTCTGAGTCAGGCTTCCACATGGTGGTGTGCAGCTTCACTGGCACCTTCGCCTTTGCCAGCAGCACCGACCAGAGCAAGGACAAGATCTGGGCCAGCTACACAGAGTAAGTCTTCTGCAGGGGTGAGCTCCCCAAATCCCCTGGGACTCCAACACCCTCTCCCCCTTCTTCCCTGCACGGGAGAGGATCCTCGCTTCCGTCCCTCCTGCGCCTCCCTCACCCCTGTAGCTGGGGCCAGATCACCTCCATCTCAAATTCTAGAACTTGCAGCCACAAACTCTCTCAGTCTCTTGGTTTTCTTCAGACCCCTCTAACCGAGAAAGCCAGGCGTACCCCCCATCCCAGGCTTCCTCATGGGTCCTCCTGACCCAATAATAAGGAAAAAAATGGTAAACCTCTTCCTGGGATAGTGTTATACAACTCAGTATTTACAGCTGCATTGCCTGTATTTCAGCACCAGTTCCATACCTTTTTAGATGAACTACTTAGGACAATTTGCTTATCCTCTCTGTCCTTCCATTTACTCTTCAGAAAGTGGGATTGATGGTAACAGTGTCCTCCTCAGAGAGTTTATAAGAATATTAATATAAAAATGCTTAGAACATTCCACTTAATTGTTGGATTGTTACTTTGATCATTAATTATCAAAGCAATCTTGACAGAAGATTACCATTTACAGCTTCACAAATAAATGTAGGATCTATCTCCTGTGAGCCCTCTCACTCCATTCACATTGGGAACATTCCTTACTCCTAAGAGGACGGTTGTTGTCCTTACCAAAGCATGTCTCTCTGCCTATTATTTAAATTTCTGTCCTCTTAGGGGAAACAGATTTTCATGATTTCTTGGTAAACAGACTGGCAACAACCTCCTATCCTGCCAGGATAGGAGAACCTTTGGATGAGGGTGCTTCATATAAGATTTGGCCAACCCCAATCAGGATTAACTATTACAGGAGACATTTGTAAGAGAACACAAATCAGACAGAGAGAAATACACAGAAGGAACAGCCAGAAGCTGAACTTCAAAAGAATCCAAAGAGAGGGGAGAGACCTGGACATTCTGCAATGTGCCTTGCTGTTTGACAAGCTAAGGGCCAAGGATCACCAGAAGCTAGACCCAGAATACCAGTCTTATAGAAGAAAGCAGCACCTTGATGATGCCTTGATTTGGATTTTCTCTTAGCCTCAAAACCATGAGATAATAAATTCCCATTGTTTAAGCAACTATTTGCATGGTATTTGCTTGCACAACCAAAGAAACTAAAACACTCCTCAAATAATAATATTTAAATATCTCAATGATCAATTCTAACCTCTCTACTCATTTCATACACTGTACTGCTATCTGACCCATTTCTTTTATTGATGATATTTCCTTCATTTCTGTCCCTAAAATGACAGTGAACATACTATCATCTGGATCTGATTTTTGAGATTTTACCTCGGCATGCTTGTGTGTTATGTAAGGGCAATTACAAGTTTAAAAATGAGAGTCTTTATTGTCCTTGTTGAACATAAGGGAAGAGAAAACCTTCTGTGTCCCATCTCTCTATTTCCTTTAGAAAAGCCATAGTTGTAAGTAATACCACTTTCTTTGTCCTTTTGAAATGAATATATTTGAAATGTGTGTACAAGTTTAAATGAGTCTCTCGCAAATTTTACGCAAGGTAAGAAAGAAAGGAAGCCATTTCTTTTAAATGTAATCAAAGAAAATTTCTCCCAAAATCCTGATAAGTGATGAGCATAACTTCTGCAGGTGGAGGTTTAGGGGAATGTGCTTCTGGCTCAAAAAGTAAATCTAACTCTGGTCATGAAGATATGAGAAATAATTTGAGAATATGTATGAAATGGGTTGTATCTGCTTAGTCACATAAAAAAGGTTAATATTTCTTTCTGTCGTAGAATCTCTTTGCAGTTTGTGGTGCATCACATTTTGCTTCAATGCTTATTCAATGATAAAATTCTTTATCTTTCTCTTCTGCCTTTTGTAGAAAGGTTTTCTGGATTGGGGGATGATTTTGTATTTACTTATATTTCCCCAAGAGTTTCTGGCACCTAAATTAAAATATTTCTCAAATTGAAGGCATTAACTTCCCTCAAACAAGTGAAAGTTACATCTTAATTAATGGCTCGATAAGGTATCCAGGAATTCTTGAAATCCCCTTTCAGCACCACGAAGCCCAATGGAGCATTGTTACTCTCTCTGTACTGAGTACTATTGTCATCCTTCATCACCTCCCAATATCACACGCACATATTCCAACATGTTATTCATTTTCCTTCAGTGTCAGTTTAAATGTTATTCTTTCTGAATTCTTGCTTAATCTGAACTCCCACAAATGTTAGCTTTTCCCTTCTCTGGCTGAGTTCTCCTGAACAGAACACTACTTCTTCTTCAGCCAATACCTGTATTTTGTTATTATATGTTCATTAATTCATTGATTTCATTGTCTCTCATCTTACCCATGGAACTAATTGCAGAAAAATAGATCCCAGAATCTTAAAAAGAGAGGTTTCCCCTGACCATTACATAGGAATTAAATTCCAGAGGAATTCCTTCTGAAAAATAACCATATCTGCCCTCAGATAACCTGCCGCAAATGTCTGCAGTGAGAGCACACAATTATCTTCAGATTAAAATTCATTTTCAAAATAAAAGAGCTCTATCTCTCCTGGGGAAAATTCTCACCAGTACTCATCTGAACTCAAAGAGTTGGAAAATCCAGGGAAACTGGGGTATTATTAAGAATGCTATTACCATGTTCCAGAGCTCAGAGCTTCTTTCTTTTTTTTATTTTATTAGAGTAGTTGTGGGTTTACAGAACAGTCATGCATAAAATATGCATAAAATACAGGATTCTCATATACCACCCAACAACAACCACCTGCATTGATGTGGAATATTTATTACAATTTATGGTAGCACATTTTTATAATTGTACTGTTAATATATGTCCATAGTTTAACTTATCGCTCAATGTTTGTGTAGTATAGTTGCATGGATTTAAATTTTTTTTATTATGTTACCATATATACACAGTTGTGTTGGTAACATGGTTGTGTCTATGACCTTGTTAGATATACAGACTCTCAGTTAAAACCCAGCCCTGATGTATCAAAATATGCATAATAGCAACAGCCCCCAACTAGTATTTATGCATATTGAAGTTGGGTAAGTAGTACATGTGCAATGATTCTCAGTTTGAATTATATTGGAATCACCTGGTGAGCTTCAAATTATGTTGAATCTAAGTTACACAATTTGTTGTCATACAATTTTTCCAAGTATCCCCATATACTTTTTGTTTCTGTGGAATCAGTGGTGATATCCATACCCTCATTTTTCATTTTTTACAATTGCATTTTCTCTCTTTTTTTCTTTGTTAGTCTAGCTAAGTTTTTGTCAATTTTATTAATCTTCTCAAAAAACTAGATTTGGTTTTGTTAATTTTTTCTAGAGATTTTATTATCAAATTCATTTAGCTTTCCTCTATTATATTTCTTTTTTTCTTTTTTTTTTCTTTTCTTTTTTGCTTGCTTTGGGGGCTTGTTGTTCTGTTTCTAATTCCTCCAACATTTTTCTTCTTTTTCAAAATTGTTTGTATATTCAGGGCACCTTGAAGTTCTACATGAATTTTCTGCAAAAATGGATACTGGAATTTTGATAGGGATTGCATTGAAATTGTAGATCACTTTGCATAATACTGAATTCTTAGTAATACTAACTTTTCCATTCCATAACTTGCAATATCTTGCTACTTATTTACATCTTATTTTAATCTCTTTCGTCAGTGTTTTTTTCCAGTTTTCAATGTACAAGTCTTTTGTATCCTTAGTTAAATATATTCCTAGATATTTTATTCATTTTATGCAACTGTAAATGGAATTGTTTTCTTAATTTCCTCTTTGATTACCAGTGCATAGGAACAGAATTTTTCATGTGTATTGATCTTTTACACTGCTACCTTCATCTAATTTATTACCTCTAATAATTTTCCTGTAGATTTCTTTGGATTTTCTATATATAAATAAATTAAAGATAGCTTTAATTTTTCCTTTCCAATTTGCATGTCTTTTATTTCTTTTTTGCTTAAGTGCTCTGGCTATAGCTTCTGGTACAATATTGAATAGCAGTGGTAAAAGTTGACATTCTTGACTTATTCCCAATCTTAAAAGGAACACTTTCAGTATTTCACCATAGAGATTGATGTTAGCTGTAAGTTTCTCATAAATTGCCTTTATCATGTTGAGAAATTTCCCTTCTAGTCCTAGTGTTCTGAGTGTTCTTCACAAGAATTGGTGCTAGATTTTGCTAAATGCATTTTCTGCCCCTATTGAAGTAATCATGGTTTAAGAAATCCCTTTTCCTTTTTATGCAATTTATTACTTTGGTTTTCATATGTTGAAACACACTTTCAACCCTGGGATAAATATAACTTGGTTATGGTGTTTAATCTTTTCAATATGTTATGAATTCAGTTTGCTAGTGATATGTAAAGGTTTTTTGCTCTATATTCATGATGGAAATTTGCCTGTAATTTTCATTTCTTATGGTATCTTTGTTAGGCTTTTGTATCAGTGAAGTACTGGACTCTATATATTTGTGGAGATTGGAGTAGGAATCAAAGTTGACAATAGTGCTCAATGTAGCGATAATATCAGTAATCCTTTGTGTTTCTGTGGTTCTGGGAGGGTATATCAAAGGTAAATCTCTAGATTTTTGAAGATCTACTAGATGCTATTGGACACTTGAGGAAGATTATTGTTTACTTGTGTGGAAAAGTTAAAAGCTTCAGTTTGAGATATATTTCAAGTTTAGAGGTCTGTGACATTCACAAAAAGAGTTTAAAGCTGAGAAATAAAATTCACACAATAGTTTTGAACACAGCATAGAAGAGGACTGGCAAAAATTGAAGCAATTAAAGAAATGTATATTTCCAAGGCAGTGTACAGAATTTTATTTTGAGATGATTCAGTAGTATTGCTTTAGAAATTATTGGAAGGAGTAACTAGTATAGTTTGAAGTCAAGAGACTCAGATGCCTGAAAATCCTAATAAAAAGAAAGTTCTCCCAAAGAATTTATGATCCAATTCCAGCTTGATTCCAAGTAAAAGGGAGGTACACTCATTGGATTTAATTTTGAGGAGATCAATGATGATTTTAGTTGTAGTTATTTATGGTAAAATCAAAGTTATCTTAGAAATTTAAAGGGTGATGGGATGTGAGAAAGTGGTAACTAAATGTAGATTGCTCTACAAGATCAATTGTGAAGAGGGAAAACATGGGGCATAAGCTGGGAGACCATAGTTTCAAAGATGCTTTTGGTTTAAAATGGAAGACAGTATGCTTAAATCATGAGAGCATGGATGGAAAATATATGGAAATGTTGCTGGTAATGGTGGTTTAGTGTATAATCAGTATTTCAAATTTACCAAGAAAGAGAAAGAGAAAGGGAATCATATGGAAGAATTGGACAGCCAGGAGTAAAGTTGATTCTTAACTTTAATTTTAATCTCCACAGAAGAGAAGGAGAATCCAAAGATTGTGAATATATGATTATTTCTAGATTTCATAACAATGAGTTGCAATTAATTTGCTTTTAAGGTCTGTTTTGTCTGATTTTTTTTATAGCTATCCCTGCTCTTTTTTGGTTAGTGTTTGCATGGAATATTTTTCTCCAACCTTTCACTTTCAGCCAATTAGTATCCCTGGGTCTAAGGTGAGTCTCTGTAGATAGCATATGGATGGCTTATGTTTTTTTTAATAATAATATCAATGATATTATTATTTATTTCCACCATTTTATTCTTTGGCTTTCATATGGTTATATCTTATTTTTGTCTGTCATTTTGCTTTTTTGATTATCCTTTCTGATAGTCTTCCTTTCTACACTGTCCTCCAAGTCTCTCTGTACTGTCTTTTCCTTTTGGTCTGTAGGGCTCCCTTTAGTGATTCCTGCAGAGCTGGGTTCTTTTTTAACTCTCTTTGTTTCTGTTTACTTGTGAATATTTTAAACTCACCTTCATATTTGAAGGACAATATTGCTGGATAAAGAATTCTCAGCTGGCAAATTTTCTCTTTCAGTATCCTCAGTATATCATACCACTGTCTTCTCACATCCATGGTTTTTGATGAGAAATCAAGACTAAGTCTTACTGGGCATCACTTATATGTGTTGGTTTGCTTCTCCCTTGTTGCTCTCAGAATTTTCTCTCTACCTCCGGCATTTGACATTTTGAGTAGTATGTGTCTTGGTGTAAGTCTCTTTGGATTTATTCAGATTGGAGTAGGCTGTGCTTCTTGAACATGTAAACTCATTTCGTCCTTAAGAGTTGGGAAATTTTCAATCATTATTTCTTCAAATACTCTTTCTGCCCCTTTTTCCTTATCTTCTCCTTCTAGGACTCCCATGACATGTATGTTGTTGTGCTTCATGCGATCATTCAATTTTTTTCCATTCTTTCCTTTCTTTAATTTCAGCTGTTTTGCCTTATATATCACTTATTCTTTCTTCTATGATTTTGAGTCTGCTGTTGTATGCATCTAATGTGTGTGTGTGTGTGTTTTTAATTATTTTTATTTATGTATCCCCCCATTACCGCTTGTGCTTGCTGTCTGCTCTCTTTGTCCATTCGCTGTGCATTTTTCTGGGTCTGCTTGTCTCCTTTTGTTGTGTCATCTTGCTGCACCATCTATGGACACGGGCTGTCAGCTCTCTGTGGCATGGGCCATCAGCTCTCCATGGGCATGGGCTGTCAGCTTTCTGTGAGTGTGGGCCAACAACTCTCTGCAGGCATTGGCTGTCAGCTCTCCACAGGTGCAGGTCACCTTGCCTTCACCATGAGGCCCTGAGAATTGAACCCAGGACCTCCCGTATGGTAGACAGGAGCCCAACTGAGTGACCCACATCCGCTTCCCTCTAATGTGTTTTTGATCTCATCTATTGTCTTTCATTCCCATAAGCTCTTTTTTCTATTCAAATTTTCTAATTCCTCTTTCTGCTCACCTAGTGCATCTTAATATCCTTTATCTCTTTAGCCATATTGTCTTTCAACTCCTTGATTTTATTTAGATTTCTATGAATATTAATGATTAGCTGTTTCAAATCATGTGTCTCATCTGGGGCTTTGATATCTTCCTTTGCTTGAGTGATAGCTTCCTTTTCCTTAGTATGGCTTGTAATGTTTTGCTCATGTCTAGGCATCTGATTATGATTGTCCAATATTCTGATGTTCAATTTCTCTCTCTTGCATAGGGATTTAGTGGTGGAGGGCTATGTCTTACTGTTATTCCTTAATTTTCAATTCAACCTGTTCTAGCTCTTTAGGATTATGCCTGTTTAGTTTGTTCAAATCCAGGCCATGCACCCAGTAATGGGTTGAATAGAAGCTTCCAAGGCCTTGGGCAGGAAGGCTGTAAAGGCCCCCCAAAAAGCAATTTATTTCCTTTTATTTTCCTTGCATGTACTTCTTTCATCTTCCAGCAGATGGCACTCTTTGGAAGACCTCAAATCTTAAACCCTAGTCAGAATGTGTTCACGGTAATCCTACCCAAAACAATGTGGAAGAGGATCCTGCCTCAGAGCTACTCAGGGAAAACCCTAAGCAAAGAGATGAAAATTCAGGGTAACTGAATCTGTAGGGTTCATGACACAAATGGGGAAAGAAGTCTGTTAAAGGCATTACCAATACAATATTGGAACAATCTACAGGATTCCACATCCTTTAGGGACTACAAGGAAACACTGTGCCCTCCATGTTCACTCCCCTTCCCCCTTCCCAGCCTTCTAGACAGGTGCAGGGAGATCTTCCTTTCACAGATCAGAGGGAGTCACAGAGAGCAAGGAACATGGATATGACCATGTGAATGACACTGCTCTGAGTGTGCCTGGTTAGGTTAGTTTTTAGTACCACAGGAAAACACAGACTTTCTGCTGGTTACTGCTTTATGAAAAATTACTAGTGTGGAGTTACATATTCCTTTTTCTGTTTTGGTGGTGAAGAAATGCACTAACTAATGCTGAGTGTGCCTTTCTCCCTGTTCTTCTTTTACAGATCCAGGACCTGTGATAATGTTTTTTATTAGGACTCTGATAAAAATCCATTTTCTTTTGGGATTGAAGAAAGTTGCATCATTCTCAACATCTGTACCTCCTCAGGTTTCCTTTTTCTACTCTGGTGTTCTGCATACAGATTACAATGTCTGGTTCACTCACAATCTCACATGTATTTTTGTCAGCCAGTGGTGACACATCTTTCTGAGATTCCCATAATGTTTATTAGGTTCACTGAGCTCATGATGTTCTCCCTGTTACTGCTATGAGCATGTAAATATTGACATTTCTTTCCAGACTCAACAGGGTTGACCTTGGCATTTCTTTTTCTTTAGCTGCCACAAAACAAGAGAAGGTGGATGTGGATTGAAAGAAGGAGAGCTGAGTCTGTGCTTGGGACCCAGGTGAGTCATGGTAAGAGCAGCTCCCTCAGCAAGGTCAACATTGAAGGCAAGGGAACTAGGGGCCAGCAGAAGGAGCAGAAGCAGAGTAGTATCCTCTTTGTGCTCAGAACCCTCTGTCAGCACAAACCCTGGGTCCAGGCTTTTATCTCTGCCCCACCTGTCTGGCCAATCCCTACCTAAGGGTCAGGATACATCACAATAGGATATCTGTGACTTTTCCCTTCTCCCCAAAGCTTGTGACCCCCAGCCTGATTCCTTGCCTGGGTGTCCTTGCCTGCCAAGTGTACTCCCTCCTCCATCTCAGTGACACTCATCCCTGTCTAGTAAGGAGAAATCCACAGTTTGTAGGTGAATTTATTTAGCATCAACAAAACACTGCCTTTTAGCATGCAGAGCATATTTTCATCCCAGTGTTCATAGCACAGGGCACAGGGATCAGGAAGGGTCTTCTAAGCCCATCAGGGGGCTGCTTAAACACAGGAGTTGTAGCCCCTTCCCTCCTCCACTACTTGTATTCCATCCTTCAGAAGCCATATCCCATGTTCACAGACTGTGGTTTCCATAGTGGCAGTAAACAAGCCTCAGCAAAGCCTGTTTTCTTTTCTTTTTTTCATAAGTATGACAAACATTTATTCTTGTTTATCTTTATTTAAGTGAGGTGTTCCAGGGTCAAGGTCTGGAAAAAGATAAGCATCCAGAAATATGAATCAGTATTCAGGGTTGCTTATATCCTGTGTTTGGCTAGTTGGAAAGGAAGGAAAGAAGCTGATAATTGCATTTGACAACACTAAGATTTTATTGACACACATGCCAAAGTCCAGGGTCAACAAGAGTAAAAGTTGTCAGTCCATCCACTGATTTTTGTTCGGAACCTGATAGACTGCTCTTTGGGTATAAGTGTAAAAAAAAAGTAAAAGAGTACTTAAAAGCTCATGTCTTCAAATTAGATGAACTTTGTCCTGGATTGATGATGTCCACAGGGTCTGGAAGAAGCAAACTGAAGTCCCCTCTAAAGGAGATTAGCATCACTCTAGGTACCACATAATCTCTACAGTTTTGAAATATAATGTCAAACACATAAAAAGTGACCAGGTAAAAAAAGGACACAAGATAATATGAGTGAGAATCAACAAAGTCACACCTTGAGAATGCCAGATGATGGCATATTAGATGGAGAATGTAAAGTAACTATAATTATTATCTTCAAAGACATAAAAGATAAACCTAAAAATTTGGGTAGTGTACTGGAGAGTTAAAAAAGTCACACAGAGGAGTATATTTATATATTAAAAATACAATTGTATAATGAAGAATTCAATGAATTAGAAAATTTTTAAAAAATATTTCAGAAGACTGATGAACTAGAAGAATAAACCTTGAAATATTTAAAAAATGAAACTGTAGAAAAATAATGGAAAATATAGAAGAGAGTTTATGAATGATAGAATAATAGAGATTGTAATAAGAAGTTACAACATATATTTAGATGGGAGTGATAGAAGGAGACTAAACAAAGAATAGGGCAGAAGCTACATTTCAAGAGATAATTTTTAATGATTGCCTAAAATTGATGAGGCATTGATTCATAGACTCAGAAAGCCCAACAAAATCCAGAAGGAAAAATCAAATAAATGCAGACCTTGACGTATAACCATAAACTTGAAAGAAAATTATAAAAATAGCTAGAAAATAAGAATATAAACAGTAAAAGTGCAATAAATGAAAAGCTGACTCCCAACACTAACAATGGAAGACAGATGGCAATGAATGGCATGAGATCTTTACATTGCTAACATAAAGTAACTGCCAAAGTAGAATTTTATACTGAAAAAAAAGTCCTTTATGATGAGGTGAAATAAACACTTTTTCAGACAAGAAAAATTGAGAAAGTTTGCCAGCAGCAACTTATTTTAGAGAAATGTGAAAGGATAATCTTCAGGCAGAAAGAAAATAATCCCAGATAGAGGATTCAAGATTTCTGGATGGATTGAAAAACAATAATTGTTAATTTAAATCCATGAATATTGAACAAATAAAGTATTAATTATGTTATCTGTGGTTTAAAACATCCATAAGGTATTAAAATACATAATATATTTCATAAGATGGATAAATGGATCTGAAGTGTTTTAAAATACATTGTTAATTTGATAAGGAATAACTAATGTCAGATTTGATAAGGCAAGCAAAAATGTTGTAATTTCTGTGTTAATATCTAAAAGAATATTAAAAAAGTATATTTCATCCAAATAAATAGAAGAGAAAAACTGAACAAAAGAAAGCATTCAGGAGGAAAAAAATACATAGAACAGACAGCACAAATAGCACAAGAAAAGAAGGCAGATTTAAATAAGTATTTATACTGAATTTTTTGAATTATATTTAATGCAATTATATTTTAACATTTATAATTAATGAATATAAATGTCCCTCTTAAAAAACTGTCATGTGTATTTAAAAACAAATATATCTATATAGATAGAAGATACTCATCTAAGACATACAGCAAAGTGTAAAAGGTAGAAAACAATATACCATGTAAAAGTTTAAAAATAGTAAATTTTATTTCACTTTGACAATATCAAATAAAAGAGATACTAAGGAAAATACTAGAAATGAGTGCCCTTTCATAATGATAAAAATATTTCAATTCACAGGAAAACAGCATTTTTTAAAGAAATTGTGAATTAAAACCATCATGCATACCATACATGATTAACATACATCACCCTGCCACAAACACC